>JABSTT010001968.1:0-59438 GCA_013339685.2 Hyalomma asiaticum
ACCATCGAAGTGATCTTATTCAATCCATCGAAGTGATCTTTTCAATTTCGATAGTGTACGCAAAAACGCAACGTACCATCTTTTTTCTTCACCAATACAGCGGGCGAAGCCCACGGACTGGTCGAAGGCTGGATGACGTCGTCTTTAAGCATCTGCTGAACTTGGTGACGAAAAGCGTCGTGTTCCTTTTGGGACACCCTATAAGCGTGCTGCCGTACAGTTCTTTTGGTAGGGTCCGTGATAATCGATGCTGTGCCAGAGGCGTTTGGTTGACCTTCGTCGAGTAGCGAAACAATCTCGAAACTCATCCAGTAGATGCAGAAGCGCGTCTCGTTGTTTGGTGATATGTCGGATTTACATCGCATCGGGAGTTGTTGCAAACTCTTCGGCGGAATGGTCAGACGACGAAACGCACCTAATGTTGGCGGGTCCCGTACGTCGCAATTTCTGCAAGGTACGCAATGGCGGTACGCCTCGTAAGATGACGATATTCATCGCTGAAATTCGTGACGAGTACGTAGGTTTGTGCGTATTTACGATGAATAATCCTTCGGCTACGCAGATTTGGTTGAGCAAGAAGGAGGGACAAATTAGCTTTCGCGGATTGCAGCAGTGCTGGTGTCCTGGCCGCATCCCACGGTGACAAAGAGGCTGCTTCGCGGTGGCAGAGTGACTGATTCGTCGGAAACACGTAGCGCTGTGTTCAAGACTAGAGTGCTCTCAATTGCAGAGAAAACGGGGTCCTTGGACGATACCAGCAACTCGCGGAGGTTGATAACTGCGCCGTATTCGCGAAGAAAGTCCATTCCTAGAATTACTGGCCGGGAGCACACAGGTAGGACGAGAAAAGACCCCGGAAACGTCGAGTCTCGGATTCGAATTCGTGCCGTGCACATTCCAGCTGGCAGCACCAGATGACCACCGGCTGTTCGAAGCTGGGGCCCGTGCCAAGGTGTTGCGACTTTTCTCAGTTCAGACGCCAGTGTGCTGCTCATAACGGAATAATCGGGCCCGGTATCGACGAGAGCAGAGACAGCGTGATTATCAACGAAAACAGAAATGTCGGCGGAAACAGTTTTGCTGCCGTCGGTTTGCAGCGGTTCGGCAGCGGTCGAGGGAGGTTCTTTTAAAGTTCGTTGGACAGCGACTTCATCCCCGGAAGTCGCCGCTCCTAGTTTCCCCTGTAAGGACTCGACGATCTCCTGGAAGGAGCGTTCGAGGACGAAGTCAAGCTAGGCGACCCAGAGCGGCGAGGGGACGGTGATCGTGACTGACGGCGCTGAGCGGTCGATGGCGTTCCCTGACCCCTTAGATACGCTTCGATGTCGTGGGCGCTCACCGTATCGGGGACAGCGCGCGTCAGGGTGGAAACCACGCAGACCTAATTGACGGTACGGGCTTACAGGGTACACGTAACCAGCTTCGCTACAGTGGTAGCAGAGCTGACGGCTATCTGAGGTACACCATACGCTTGCCTTACTGGGACTTTGCCTTGGGCTTGTCGGCAGATACGTCGGTGCGTTCGAGAACGTTGAGACGAGCGGCGGATGCGAAGGCGCGTTCGGGAATCGGTGCGTAGCCTGCTGCTCTAACGTTGGCACGATGGGAGCCGCAGCAATTGGCGCGGGTGCACGGACTGCCGTCGCATATGTTAGGACGGGCACCTCAGGTGAAGGGCATGCCTCTCGTTATCAGAGCCGATAGCACATGCCGCAGCCGTGACGTCAGGGCGTTGGTGCTGCGACAATCGTTGCTGGAGAGTACGCTCCATCGTGGTCGCCTCAATCAGGAACTCGGCTACGGTAGTTGGTGGATTGCGCACTAGTCCGGCGAAAAGCTGTTCCTTTACCCCGCGCATCAGATGTCGTACCTTCTTGTCCTCTGACATGGTAGGGTCTGCGCGCCTGAAAAGATGAAGCATGTCCTCGACGAACATCGATACCCTTTTGTTCGGTCGCTGGTTTCTGCAGGAGATGGCCTCTTCAGCCCTTTCCTTCCTTTCGGAGCTGCGGTAGGCATCGCTGATCTCGCGGCTAAAATCTGCCCACGTCACGAAGGAACCCTTATGGTTCTCGTACCACGTCTTCGCGGAATCTTCCAACGCGAAGTAAACGCTTCGTAGTGTCCGAGCTTCGTCCCATTCATTGATGCTGGCGGCTCGGTCGAAGTGGTCGAGCCAGTCCTCAACATCCTCAAAAATCTGGCCATGGAACGATCTAGGCGTCTGTGGCGCGTGAAGGACATACGGGGGGGCAGAAGATCGGGTATCATGGGTTTGGCTTGTCTGGCTCGCTGTAGACATCTTCTCTAGCCTCGACAGCAAAGGGCCGAATTCAGGGGGCAGTCCTTGGAGACGGCGGCTGTTCCTGGCTTGTCTCCAAGACGCTAGGAGTGATGGTAGAAGCTTCGGAGCATTGGAGCATATACCCCGCACCTCCACCAAAAATGTCACGGACCAAATAAGAGGCATCCTGAAGTCCACGTCTTTTTCGGAGTTCGAAGAACAACGTTCTCTTCTTCTTCCACACAAAACACGTATCTGCCACCGTCGGCGGTTCATGCATGAAGGTATGTGCCAATATTACCATCATCAAAACTAAACGTGCACAACGCATGTGGTGGGCACTTCCAACAAAGGATGTTGCAAGGTGTGTGTGCATATACAAATGGCAGAGAACGCCGTAGGCGCGTTTTTATGCTTAACTGCACCGTCTGCAAAAAAAGTATAATGTCCTGAAGGAAACCTCATGTCGATTAAGTTTTATCAACCGTAGTCTGCATACAAACACCGTTATGGAAACATATTCGTTTACCTGGACATTCTTTCGAAAATTTAGGGCCACTATATCGGCGTCAGGCTTTCATACTCATGACCATCGCGAAATCCGGGATTCGTACCTGATCTACGAATTCAACACCGTGTCATGTGGCAATCGCGAGAGCACACGCGCACTTACTAGGGTGTCCGCTAAGTAACAGTAACCGTTAATAACCTTGTCTTTCTATTGACTACCACCCACACGGGGCTGTGTTTCCAATAATATTTCTGAATCCTCTTGAGCAGCGCTCATCACCTCTCCCCAATTTCCATACACTGTACCGTTATAAAGTGCATTTTACCGTATACACGTGCCCATAAAAGTTGTGATAATTCTATTTGGCGCGGGTTTCTAATCTGAGGTTTCTTGTATAGCATGGAAGAGTAATCTGCTGTAAATAAGCATTGTGTAGCTTGCCAAGGCATAAATATTCTTCACTTCTGTGATATCGAATTTTTCGCAATGCAGCTCTGCTGTGCTATTAGTTCTAGCCGAAACAAGTGTCTGTTTTTGTAGTGCTTGTTACGTCCGGGACTTCGGGGACGGAGCGGCGCCAGCAGAAACTTGTTAACGCAGGTGTCGCTACAGAAAAGCGAGTCGAACGTGTCGAGTGCCGGTAACGATTTCCTCGTTACCTCTGGCCGGAAGACGTCGAGGTGTGTCACCGGAAGACGTCCAGATGCGCCATCGTATGGTCCGGCTGCGTACGTGTGACCTCGGCCACATTCGAAGAAAAAGGGGGAGGTCCACAACCTTCTTCCCCTTCGGACCTTCAACCTCCGATTGGAAGAGGAAGCGTCGACTGGGCCCTCCCAAGAAGGCGTCGCCGGACGACGCTGGTTATTTAATCCACGGAAGAGGGGATTCGAGAGAGGATTGGAGAAAGGATTCGAGAGGGGATTCGATAGAGGATTTGATTGAGATTCGGCCATCACCTTAAAATCATGCTGTAAATAAATGTAAATATTCTCTTCTCAAACCAACTCCTCGTACTCTTCCTTCCTGCCCCGTGGACTCCTGGCCTGAAGGCGACACGAGTCCACGACAAATGGTGGCAGCGATAAACCACGACAAGCGGTGGCAGCGGTGAGACCACAACAACTGGCTGGCAAGCGGTGGGATATGAACCACGACGACGGATGGCGAGCGGCGTGATGAACCGGAGGCTCCATGGAGAAAGGACCGGCCGAAAGCCCTAGGAACTGGAAGACGGCGGGATCCTCGTAGCGTACCACGACTGCACGGTGTTGGGTGAGTGCCTGGCTTTGTGCTTGAGAGTCATCGAGTCTTTTAGCCTAGGACCGTTAAAAGCTCGATCGTACAACTGCCTAGAATTGTGGGAGTGCGTATCTCAGCAGAAAGCAGCTTTCAAGGGGATGTAAACAAGCTGCTGAAGGCAACCCATATAGCTTTGTGGATATGTGCAGAATTATTGGTAGTGGACGCGAGGAAGTAAACAGAGAGCCTGAGACTGATTATTAATGTTGAAAGGATAGGTGCAGAGGAGGAAGAGCTACGTAGGTGTTGGGAGTTGATTGAGGAATTAAGAAATTCAAAAAGGTAGACAAGGATTAGGCAACTTGGGACTGCTAGTGCGGGCTTTCGTTAATTCTGTAGAATTTACCAGGCTTCAATTTCTCTAGGACCAGAATTGAAACGCTGGTGGGTTAATTTCTACATTTTTCGAAAGCCGAGTCAAAGTTTAAAGTGGTCACCATGGATTTGACGAGTCTGACGAAAGCTAGCCTGTTGATGCTGTGTGAGGAGTTTGATCTGGATGTAGATGAAGACTTGCCTGAATCGGAAATTCAAAACCTAATAGTAGAAAGTGGTAGCGATCCGGAGGACATTGAATATTTCGGGACCTTAATTCTAATTAATCAGGAAAGGGAAATAAAGGAAAGAATTGAGGACGAAAGGCGCAGGCAAGAGTTGAAATTTTTGAACGAAGAGATTGAAAGGCTAGATTGTGAACGGAATGCAATGCAGCCAGATAATCAGGTATCTGCGGAAGTAGCGCACGAAAAGTGCGAAGTGGTAGCGTGTGCGGTGGAGGTAAGGGCCGAAGAAAGGGCTAGCGCACGCGAGAGTGGCGGCACGTTCACAAGTGAAGTGAACTTTGGTGACAAAGATGCCGCAGTGAAAGTGGATGTCGTTGAAGGCCGGAAAAAACGCGACGAAGTATCGTGCCAATGGGACGAAAGAGAAGCGCCTAGAAAGGTTGCGGACGATTTGGCACGCATACAAAATGAGGACGTCGTGACGGTGGATCTTGCATGCGATGTCCAAGGTTATTTCGACACGTCATGCCAGAACACCAGTGAACGGCCAGGAGAGCGCAGTGAAGCGCAATGTGAGGAGGAGGTTGCAGTCGAGGGTAGCTCCCATGTGTGCGAGCTAAATAGCTTAGAAGCAGACAGCTGCAACTTTCCTAAGTGTTTGAAGCGGTCCGCCAGTCAGGAGAGTGAAGGGACGGATGATTTTGCTGGAAATCATTTAGACTGCGAGGATCAGCCAGCTAGCGAGAGCATTAAAGTTGAAAAGGTGCACGAAAAGGAAGCGAAGGGCTCCAAAAGGCGCAGAAAGAAGCGGCATAGGCCGAAAAAGCGTCGCAGAGAAAGGAACGCCGCGAAGAGCGTGGAATGTTTAAAGTTGGGCTTCAAACGAAGAAGCAGAAAAATGAGAAAGATGTGGTTGCCACCCACGACAAATCGGCGGAGAATACGTAGGAGCCGCCGAACGAAAGCGGGAAGAGAGGTGCACTCTGCGCGGAAGCGGTCCGAGGGCCGGTTGCAATTATCTTCCCGTCCTCTTCATGGTGCAGCATTGTCGCGGCGGGTGTGCAAGGTCAGGGGTCGCCGCGAAGTCGCCGAACAATGCGACCACAGTAGCGCAGGCAAGGCGATGGCGAGGAGAGTGGCGCTGCGTGGAGAGTCGAACAGGTGCTTCGCGTTTTGCGTTTCCTGTTCAAGAAAAGCGTTCCGAGCGCGACCACCGCGAGTACGTCTCAAAATCGGAAACAGACCGAGGTTTTTGAATGGAGGACTTGTTGGAAAGACATTTTTGTTTGTCTGTTTATCTTAGCCTTGCGAAGTGATGTTTATTAATCTCCACGTGTAGTCTGAGATTTGTTTTTGTAGCTTCTTGTAGATGCCAGATTGAATTTCGCAAACAGTATTTTTTGTTGAGCCGATAGTCGTTGTGAAGTGGTTGTGGAAAGTGAGAAAGCGAGTTGTTTGTTAAAAGGTTAGAGTGACGTGTGAGACTGAATGGTTTGCGATGTGTTTGAGAGATCGAGTTTGAGGAATAGTATGGCCGAAAATGTTTTGAAAGAGTAGTGTTTGACTTGCGCGGCATTCAGTTCGAATGCAAGGAATCGTGTTACGGTTTGTACAGCGGGTATGCGAAGCCGTGGAAGTGTTTGAGGTTTCATAACCAATGGTATTATTAGCGAGTTTCAGAGCGTGATACTAGCGAGAGTTTTGTTTGTTGCTTTATACTCATGTGTATTGTGTGGTAGGGCGCAAGGAATAAGTTTAGTGTTTGTTCAGCAAGTAAATAAATAATGGCAGTGTTTTGAGTTCGCTTATAAGCAAGAGTGGTTAATAAGCATGGATATTCTTATTGAGTTTTGAGCATAGCTTTCGCGAGTTTTGTTTTCTGTTTATTGCTATAAAGGCATTTGCAGTGTGTGGAGTTATTATATATGGAGTATGAAGGTGTAAGAATGGTGACCGCAAAGTCAGAAAGCTCGTTGTGTAGTACATCCGTGGAGTGCAAGTTTAAGTAGCACTAGGACGTGCGTAGGCGGATGTTTAATATGGTTAGTGTTCCTGGTTATGCTGCATAGGCTTGTAATTGTTTATTAGAGCACATTTGCGTATTTAGCTTCTGCTCTAATGCAGCTCGACAGTTTTCTTTCGTCTGTACACGGGAACATGATGGCTCACTTTGACGGCACAAAATTTTGGGAACAAAAGTTCGGGGTCACATGTGAGGCATGTGGAGAAATGTGGAGCCTGGTGGATTTGCGGCAGATTGCGATAGCGCACAAATGTAGTTCATCGAGTGGAAATGATGACTAATGTAAACTGTAAGCTCAAATTAATTCAGGGATAGAAATTGGGAGCTTCAGCGAATGTTTACAACTGTTTTGAGGGCTGCTTTCATTTAATTTAGGAAATGTGAGGCAGATTGGTTTGGTTATTTTGGACTCGATGGCTCCTAGTGCGGGCAGGGCACTTCCCGTGCCTGTAGTTGTGTGTGTCTGTTTACGTGTGTGCCCAGGACGAGAGCCACCAAGGCATGTGTGAGAACGCCACATCGGAGCTTTCGTCGTCAACAGTGGCCCACGGAGAGCTCATCGAACCCCGACACTTCGGCCGACCTGGTATGCTGGTCACCCTCAGGTCGAGTCTCCCGCCGGCGGACGGAGCTGTTACGTCCGGGACTTCGGGGACGGAGCGGCGCCAGCAGAAACTTGTTAACGCAGGTGTCGCTACAGAAAAGCGAGTCGAACGTGTCGAGTGCCGACGATAGGAGCAGGAAGCCCTATCGGTACACCACAGTCACAGTGGATACATACGGAACAAACGCGCCACATATCTTCCCTACAGCGCTTCACAATTTGCGCCAAACTGATGTCCGGTAAAAGCAAAGGTGTTTCGCAAGCAATATTACTCTTAAACTGACATTGACTCCCTTCTACTGCACTCATGGTTCGCAGTCGTGATACCCCCATCTAGAAACATTACAGCGCAGCAGATTATCATGCTGATGAGCGCGTCACGGTGGGCCGATTTCGAGGCAGTGAAGTCAGACGGCGTATGTATAGAGTTGTCGTGTCAAGAGCGATTTTAGCAAATTACTGGTAATGGTAATTGCTGTCGTTGTGACGGTGAAACAAGCCAATTAGCAGTGACTGACGTGTTCCTACGGGAAATGTGGGCACATCACCGCATGCTTCGCACCTCCTCCGGTTTCACGTTCTTGCAGCTGTGATGATTTTTTCTACTTGCGAAATACTTAAGAGCTCTATAATTTAACGACAATATCCATCGGCTGTAATGGGTGATACCATATGTCGAGCAGACAAACTAAACATAGCCGAAATTCTTAGCGGAAGCAATTTGCAGGAAAGACGTATCAATACCAATCTTGCACTAACATACTCGGCATCATCGCCAATGGTATTTTCAACATTAAAACGCAACCACAATGTCCTTAGGCAAGATGAACATCCTCAGAACGTTTTTCCTGAACCACTTAGCCTTCTGTCGATGGTCTAAGACTCTCCCGCGACATATTACCATCATCAAAACTAAACGTGCACAACGCATGCGGTGGGCACTTGCAACAAGGCATGTTGCAAGGCTTGTGTGCATATACAAATGGCAGAGAACGCCGTAGGCGCGTTTTTATGCTTAACTGCACCGTCTGCAAAAAAAAGTATAATGTCCTGAAGAAAACCTCATGTCGATTAAGTTTTATCAAGCGTAGATCGCATACAAACACGCTTCCTAACCTACCGTTATGGAAACATATTCATTTACCTGGACTTTCTTTCGAAAATTTAAGGCCACTATATTGGCGTCAGGCTTTCATACTCATGACCATCGCAAAATCCGGGATTCGTACCTGATCTACGAATTCAACACCGTGTCATGTGGCAATCGCGAGAGCACACGCGCACTTACTAGGGTGTCCGTTAAGTAACAGTAACCGTTAATAACCTTGTCTTTCTATTGACTACCACCTACACGGGGCTGTGTTTCCAATAATATTTCTGAATCCTCTTGAGCGGCGTTCATTACCTCTCACCAATTTCCATACACTGTACCGTTATAAAGGGCATTTTACCGTATACATGTGCCCATAAAAGTTGTCATAATTTTATTTGACGCGGGTTTCTAATCTGAGGTTTCCTGTATAGCATTGAAGAGTAATCTGCTGTAAATAAGCATTGTGGAGCTTGCCACGGCATAAACCTTCGTCACTTCTGTGATGTCGAATTTTCGCAATGCAGCTCTGCTGTGCTATCAGTTCCAGCCGAAACAAGTGTCTGTTTTTTGTTGTGTTCAATTATAATCTTCTTTCGCGCCACGTATCATTTTGCTATATTTTGACAAGCACGGAATGTATGCCTGAATATGTATCAGCTGCCTATTATCCAGAACTTCTTACTACGCCCGTGTAAGCAGTTTCCCCGCGTAATCACTAGTTACTTTTCATCCCTATTATCAAAATTACCTTATGGATACCGTGCCTATAAGAAAACCGGCTGTCATGCATTTGTTGCTTTGAGAAAGGCTGATCCACCATCCGAAACGTCAGTAAAGATACTTCAATATAAAGATTTCGACAGCAATCTGTCTGGCTGGGTAGGAAATTTAGGAGGTTGAAATTGTTCCAGCCACAGCTTAAAGAGCGCCCGACGTTTCGGGACCGACTAGGTCCCTTCTTCAGGGGGTGACTGTGCTGGTCACGGAAGTGTCGCCGCGTCTTGTACTCTCACCCCAGCTCCTGCTTTCCCTTTCCCACACATTTCGGAGACCGTGAACTTATACCGAAGATATACTGTTCCCAGCAAGTGGTTCACGGTGGTAGGTGTGTGTTGAATGTGCCAGGACTCGAGCAAGAGCCTCTTTCCCAAATTGCTCTCTGTTTCAATAACAGAAGCGCCGTCGAAGTCAATTTTATGGCCGTGCTTCTCGCAGTGCTCTCCCAAAGCGCTACGTTGCACTTCCATCTTCCTGACGTCGCTCTTATGTTCGCGTATTCTTTCCCGGAAACACTTTCTCTCGCCTATGTAGCCGGCTCGACATTCGGAACAGACCTTGTACAGAACACCCGGGTGATCCTCCTTCGTAGCTCGATCCTTCGGCCACGGTAGCAAGCGGGCGAGCGTGGAAACATGTTTATGGATTAAGGATATTATACGTTGCAAAATCCTGCAAATATATATATATATATATATATATATATATATATATATATATATATAAACAGAGGGAGAAAGAAACCCTCCTTTTCGCTTTCGCACTTACTTTCTATGCATCTTTTCCAAACGTAATGATGAATCCAAGTAGTATCGGCCCTTTCTGCTAGAAAAGAAAAAGACAAAAAGTTGGCCACCCTCCCGCCCTTCGAAGGTGAATGTCCGGCGAAGCTGCATCAAATACCACACAAGTTCATTATGCGGTTCGCACTTCACAAGAGGACTTCGAATGGCGACAATGGGACTTCGAATGGGGGGGGGGCTTTGCTAAAATCCCTAGATATCATTTTTTTTTCCATTTGTAAAGTACCCTTTGCTTGTAAGTTTTGCTGCACCGTCGACGCTTGTCAATGTTCGGCGTTACTTTCGTCAGCCATGGTATTCCTGAAGGTGCTCCTTCAAGCTGCAGCAAGAGAATTTTAGCCACAGTTGGTCGCTTCAGTGCGGCTTTCCTTATATTTGGCGCTTATGCTATCATACTTAATAGGAACGCGTACGTTGTCCTGAGAGCACATACTCCGCCTCATGTGTCTATGAAGACAATGGCTGCCGATGCGGGCTACGTGCTAGAGGGAGCCGGGAGAGTTGTGGCTACGTATAAAAAAAAGTGGAACATCTCGGGACACTTGAGGTCATGCCATTGTTCACAGGCGTCTTATCATGCATAATACAGTTCCAAGCCGTGCAAATTGATTCCTGCTCATTGTATATCAATATAAGACAACTGAACAGGCATGAAAGAAGGGCTAGTTCTTTGTTAGACACAACCTAATCAATCAAGCAGGCAATGAAGCCAAGGAAGGCATAGGGGAAATTTCTATGCCGGCAGAGATGAGCTAGAGATGCATCAGGTGTTCCAGGTCTACGACCTCGAGGTGACCTTGGATAAACTGCAGAAAAGCACTGCGCCCGGTCGGGAGAAGGTCATTCAAAATGCTGGCCAATCAGCCGCTACGCACGTATGAATCCCTTAACAATATCAATGCTACATGGAAATGAGATTGTCGTTCCCTCCGATTGGATTGTGTTGCGCTCCCTTCGATTGGTCCACGCCTTGTCACTTTTATTCATAAACGACGGAGGGCACTTACAACGGACAACCTGATACCTACCTCAACAACATCGTGTGTTGACTGATTTCAGGTGCTTAGCGTCCCCAAACCCCCATATGATTATGCGACATACCGTAGTGGAGGACTGCGAAAACTCCGACCGCCTTGGGTTCTTTAACGTGCACTGACACCGCACAGTACACGGGCCTCAATATTTCGCCTCCATCGGCATGGAGCCGCCGCGTCCGCGATTCCGTTCCGCCACCTTTGGATCAGGAGCCCAGAACCGTAGCCACTAGACCAGCGTGGCGGGGCAACATAGTGTGCAGGCAAATTAATGAAGGCGATGATGCGTGATGGGCTCTTCGAATGTTTGGAACATTTTTGCAGACACTATGTTCTGCTCCGCCCACAGAAGGCGGCAAAAGAGACACGACTCAGTCACGACATACTGCAACTAATAGAGCACCCTCATAATCGCAACGTTGTCCTGCCTTGAGATCTAAAGAGACGCTTCGACAACATTAAACACGGCACTAACTTAGGACACCTCAGTGACACCCCCTGTGGAGCAAAAATGTTCATCCATAACAAGGATTTCTTGACAGATCAAGCCGCATTATTCAAAATCTAAAGCAATGAACACGAACCTTACCACATCGGTACAATGAGGACGCGACAACGTGCTGTGCTTTCCCCTCTCTCTAAAAACTTGCGGTGGCACATCTCCCTGTCCAGCTTAGCGATACTGAAGGCGTCCGACACGCTGTGTACGCCGACGATATCACCATCTGAGTCACTGAAGCAAACATAGGTCGTATGCAGGTATGCCTACAAGCAGTCGTTCAAGTACTGAATCGCTACGCAGAGTGCTGTGCACTCCAGCGTGGAGCAGACAAATCAGAATTTGTGCACCTTTTGGATTTGACCACCGCCTAAGGACACTACACAAATACGCCTTTCTTTGTCTCGTGACTCCAGACATGAGGACAAGGAGATTCGACTTCTCAGACTCTTCATTCCCAATCAACGAAAAATCGACACAACTCTAGCAAAGCTTTGCAAGGGGTAGGATCAAATAGGCCGACTGCTCCGATGCGTTTCCAACTTGAGAGGAGGATCACGAAGCAATGACGCTGTGCCCATGCATTCGTAGTAGGCCGAATTCTGTATTGGTGGCCATATTTTTTTGCAGAAGCATGAAGAAGAAAAGTTGTGGTCATCATCCGGAAAGTGATAAAGCGTGTCCTTGACCTGTCTGTTGTAACTTCTGGTGGAGACTTCACGCTTTAGGAGTGGTGAACACTTTTTAGGAGCTCAAGGAGGCACTCCTGACCAACCAATATACTCGCCCAACTGAAAATCGGGGCGGCATTTGCTAGATCGGGTTTACTTGAAACACGACTATCGCATTCACGAACGGCAACGAGTGCCCGAACTTTCTAGATGCGCTGTTAAAGCTCGGCTCCTCCCCATAAAAATAGATAGGGATCATAGTGGTCACAATCAGGCGAGGGCAAATGCCTTCCAACGCCACTGTTGCAACACGGCGTGTTTTACGTATATGTGCCAGGTACTTGCCCTGGACTGTGGTGTACGGAAGCGGTTATCCATGAGGACGACCAAGTAGATGGGCTCACTTTCAATGCCACCGGTTCAACACAAGCGGAAGAAGTATCTGTTGACCTAGCTGCCTCTGATCCCCGATCTCAACATATAATAAGGGACTCGCGTGGGGCATCCGTAATTATGAAGCTGGTTGGGTCATCTTGCTAGTGGAATGAATACTGTGGACCTATAGCAACAGGAGCAGGGATCCCTACCTCCCGTGCACCAGGGTCCTATAGGGAACGAAGCCGCAATCACGGCGGCCCGACCACTCATCCATCCTCCCGTCCCATTTAGGTCCTCAGTATCTGAAACCCGAAGGCGGCTGTTTCCTCAGAGTCAAATTGCGAAGCCAGGACGCTGTGCCTATGCGTTTGTAACGAGCCGAATTCTGTATTTGGTGTCCCATCTCTCTTTGCAGAATGATGAAGAAAAAGTTGTGGTCATCATCCTGTAAGTGATAAAGCGGGTCCTTGACCTGCCTGTCGTATCTTCTAGCGGGACACTTCAAGCTTCAGGAGTGGTGAACACTTTTTAGGAGCTCAAGGAGGCACGCCTCACCAAAATACACGCCCTCTTGAGTATTTTACCAGCCGTGTGTAGTGATATATACGAAAGGACGGTGCTTTTAATCCCTTCTTGGAACGTTCTTGCCCGTAAAGCCATACCTTTAACTTGGCTGCTCTTGACCCTGCCACTGCATAAGTATTGGCAATACACACCTCCTGCGAAGGAGCTGAGCAGGCCTAATGAACACATCTTTCATCCTTTCACAAGCACTGTATTATTTAGCCCAGTATTCTTGCAGCATTTCAATCTTCCTTCATTGGCAAGTGCAAATTCTGTGGAGAGGTGGCAGACAGCTGCCACATGTTTTGAGCTCCCACACCAAATGTGTGCTCACTATGCCGTCTGAACAATTGTCGACATGCCGAAATCCTCGTCTTTTACCTACCACTGTTATTGATGTGTTTGTTGAAGATGTCGCTACAGCCCTTCTTGTCGACACATGTGCCGCTATTTCAATCACGGATGCCGGATGTTGCGTTTTGCTTCGTAAAATCATATCACCTTTCATGATGGCGAGTTTCACAGCGCACGAACATAGGAAAAAAATGCGACAGAGAAGAAAGAGCGCTGACTTCCAACTAATCTTTATTTTGCGGAGCAAGAAGATATATACATAAAAAGAAGAAAAAACATCAAAATAACAAGCCTAATCAACATAATGTCAGTCAAATAACATGTCACACGTGTACGCGATTTCCCCTCAGCCCGGCCAGGTAATCACGCTCAAACCGTGATAGTGCAACGGATGGGGTGTTTACACATTTGTCGCCTAACTTGTTTATCATTTCCGCTTCCATTATCTCGCGGGTAAGCTGAGACCGATGTCTTGCCACTATCGCACACTGATCAAAGAGCGTCCTGCAACCGCAGTCCCGGCAATGAATGCCAAGGTGCCCTTGCACCACATTGTGCATGTTGTTTCCGTGCTCGCGCGGGCGGTCGTTAACGCACCTGCCGGTCTGGCCGACGTACGCCTTCCACACGTCAGTGGAATTGAGTAAACGACGGCTACTGCGCAGGGGATGTAGCGTGACCTGTGCGCAACGGAGCAAGGGGCAGATTATACACGAGGAGCGTTAACCCGCTTGCATAGTTTCTGCAACTTTTCAGGAGCAGAAAAAACTACCTGAACACTGGCTGCCTGGCCAATCTTCTTTAACCTGTGAGAAATGCTGTGCACATACGGTAGAATGACTGGACGGCTCTTTTCAAAACTGCTGCGCTTTTCAGGCCTGTCTGCTCGCTGAATAACAGTCAGCAGCTTTTCTGCCACCGAAACAAGAAGGGGTGCAGGATATCCGGCTTTTGCCAGGCGCTCTACCTGTAGAGCAAAACTGCGATGCACAGTGTGGGGGCATGACTTGTGTAGAGCGTCTGGCAAAAGCCGGATATCCTGCACCCCTTCTTCGCCGTCCTGTCGTATAGGACGGTGATATAATCACCGTCCTATACGACAGGACGGCGATTTAATCCCCTGTTGGAAGTCTCTTGTCCGTAAGGCCCTTCTTTTCTCTTGGCTGCTCTTGACCCTGCCACTGGTTACAGTGCCATGCAGAATTTTATCATCTCTCATTAGCCACAACTACGCCGCCGGTGCCTTCGCTACGTCGACTTAGTCTATTGAACGCGAATTGTCTCCGCTATGGACAAAGTGTCCACTGCAGTCGTTTGTGCACTGAGCTTCCGTTCCCTTCTTGACACATATACGGATGTATTCATCTCATTCGCTGCCCAAGATCTTGCACCCTAACAATGATCTTAGCTTCCTACCATCCTTGTGCACTTGCGGGATTTCACAAACACTGTTCTGGTGCGCACCTAAAGAACAACACAATTTGCACACTGGTTCAGACACACTGCAGAGACAAAGACCACATCGTGTGTCCATACAGGAAACGTCGCGTCATTGCAGAACAAGTGGATGAAATGCTCCGTCGAGGCTTCATCCAATCATCCAACCATCACAGAGCTTATCGGCCTCTACCCTTGCCCAGTCGGAAACTCGGTTCCCTCCGGTTCTGTGTTTATTTTCGCCGGTGATCCCACTGAAAGGCGTCTATTCATGACTGCGCATCGATAATGCCTTGAAATCCTTGGAAGGTGCCAAATTCTTTCCTTCATTAGACTTTCGGTCTGGCTACTGGCAGCTTCCGACGGCAGAGGTTTCAGCGAACCTGGCTGTAAAACTGAAGTCTCAAATGATCGCCGCATTTTCGTCCCCTGTATCGCAGCGAGGTTATTCGAGCGGCTTTTCAGAAAGCCATTTCGAACTGTTTATTGGACAAACTTGTGCCCAGCAAAACAAAGGCAATGACAATGCACAGGTATGGCGGCATGAACAGTTGTCGGTGGACGGAACGACTGACAAGCGGCGCAATGCGTCGGCTTTTATACACACGTCATAAGGCGGTCTCGCATTTTCTCTGGAATTCCAGGAGTTACTCAAGTGTGCACGTCAGCATGCAAAGTTTCAAGAATGATCGACACGGTTCCCGAAGTGACATGCAAGATAAACGCGGCCTCGTTGGGCGTAACAGAGAGCGATAACTGCGCTCGCAGCAAACACTCAAAGCAAGCGCGCGATTCACAGGAGGGTTATAACGGCGTTCTCTTTAAACAAACGAAAACAACCGCACGTGTCAGTGTTGTCTTGCGTTTAGAAAAACCTGTGGATTCCTTATGAACATAGATTGTTCGCTGGCTGCCAAACTATCTCTAATATGGCCCTCTTCATTATGCAAGTTTCCATGCCTATATATCGGAGAGGACAGGTAGACATGGTACACTGTGGCCTCCGCGAAACTCTTGACGTAGTAAGCCGCTCGCTGCTTGTGGATAAACTTACCCACTATGATGTTGGCTGTTCAGTTGACTTTCCTGCAGGGTTATGCTCTTGATACACCGCGTTATCCTGGTTTAAATTGCCAAACCTCTGCTTTGTATAAAGCAACTTGTGGCGTCCCTCAAGTGTTAATACAGCGCTCAATCTCCATCTTTAACTTATAATAATGATACTTATTTACCATTCGGATCTGTTTCCTTTTAACAGCGAAGCTGTTCGGGCTCGCCATAAAGTGGATTGATTATAACAAAATTATGATCATCATTAGTTCTGCTCCCCAAAAGTGCGCGTGCACTTCCATGTAGTGTCCAATCTGCGGCGTTCGCACGCCCGCTTAGTTCTTCTGTTGCACTGATGCCGTCAGCCCACTACAACACTACAAAACTGCACCTGGAAGGCACGCATTTTGCACGTGCAAGGAGATGAAGACCGTGTCCGTAGACATCACCTGTGCACGGCGCTTCGCAAAGCTATGCATTTGAGCATAGCTAGGTTCGCGCCACGGGAGCATGCGTCCTCTCATGACGCGATGCTATGCACAAACGCACAGCAAAGGTGTGGCAAGGCTTTAGGCCAATTGATTGATTTGTGGGGTTTGACATCCCAAAACCAGCTATGATTATGAGAGACGCCGTAGTGGAGGTATCCGAAAATTTCGACCACCTGGGGTTCTTTAACGTGCACTGACAGCGCACAGGACATGGGCTTCAACATTTAGCCTCTATCGAAATGCAGCCACCGCGGCCGGCATTCGTTCCCGCAACCTGCGAATCAGCAGCCGAGTGCCATAACCACTAGGCCACCGTGGCGGGGCAGGCTTAAACGAAGGCCGCGCCTACGTGGTTTGCCACCGTCCGCGGTTTGACGCGAGCGCGTTTACGCCGAGCTCGGTGCGAAACGTTGAGAAGCGTTCGCTGGGATTCGCAATGCTTTGCGAGGCGTTTTGCGAAGCATCCAACAACGACAAAACACAGCTGTGCCGGAGACAAACCCGGAGAAGCGAAGTGCCAATCAGCTTCGGCGCTTCGGTAAGTTTGTGTTAATCCTAAAGTGATAAATATTTGAGGAAATAAATTGGCTGACGACAGTCTGATTGTGCCTTTTTTTCTGGACAGTGCAAGAGCGTTCACCTCCCTCTGAATACTTACAACATCAAGCCGATAAGTTTGACACCGGAAATATTGCTACGAAGCTAGCATAGGATGGTACACACCACCTATAGGAGAAGAAAAAGGAGCCTTGACTGTTATTTACGTAACAATATCTATCGTGTCATTCTTATAATAGGTAAATTGTAACTTCTGTGGCGTTGCAGAAGGTTCGTGAGATCAATGATCTCGGTATTGTCCGTGACAGCAACTTACATTTTTCTCCTAACACTGAGTGTGTAGCAATGCATGTTCCTCTAAATTACAGTTGCGTTTCCATATTACCTATAGAATTAGGTTCTCCTATACTATTCAACAAATTCTACACCACAGTGTGTCTCCGTGAATTTAAATATGCATCCGTGATCTAACAGATAAACAACGAGGCCCTTACCCCTTACCTTTCGTTATTTCATAGCTTGGGCATCGTTGCGGCATACTTGGTGCCTTAGGTAGTATGCGAGCGCTTCTTGGGAAGCAGCTATCTCACTGCAAGTTTACATTCAGCGTGAAGCCTCCTGGCAAAAAAGTGTGTTCCACACACGTCGCCTTGGCCATGAGTGGCGCTGCCTAACACTCCCAGGATAATACGCACATAAATACACAATAAAGTGGACGGGGGACGACCGCCTTCGTAGCGCAGTTGGTAGAGCATCGGACGCGACATACGAATGTCGTGGGTTCGGTTCCCACCGAAGGCAGGTTTGTCTTTTCGTCCACTATAATTCCTTTCTACTTTCCCCACAATTACAATACCACAAGTAACTTCCCCTATGCTTTCCTAGGCTTCATTGTCTGTTTGCTCATTAATTTGCTTCCAACAGATAAAGAACGAGCCCTGGAACCCTTCCCTTTCGTGATCTAATATGGTATTTCTAACTCCAACCTCAACACCACTGAGCGAGTCCTGAATAATTGGTAAGCCCACATAATTATCACTTTGATAGAAGAATGTTGTAGCTCGCGCTCTAACACTCTTCGAGCACACTCAATTGGTCAGATCGCTTCTGGCCACAAGCCGAGTCCCCATACGAACCAGCCCTTTGAGTCCATCTTTTAATCTCACACGCACAAGACGAACACATGTTTTTATGCAGCTGGAACTTGCACTTGCATAACGCACAGGAAACAAGCTACCGCTAAACAATGACATGCTAGTACCGGACACAGCACCTAATATGCTCTACATTTCATATCTTAAATGTGCGAAATGTCAAATGCAACCAGGGACCGACAAACTGTGGTTGCGCTCGACGTCTACGGCCTTTTCTCCCTTTTTCCAGAAGTCGTATGATGATGTTGCGCTCGAAAACACGGTCTAACGTCCGCTGCGAACATCCGTTACTGATATTTCAACAAAAGCAATACTTACTACATGAGTTCTGCTTACTGGATTGAACCCGCTGTGTGATAAGATAGCTCGCCAGCTATGACAGCGTCAGTGTCGGCAGTTATAGCGCCACGAGGGCGCTAGTGATGCGGTCGATAAAAGCCGCTGCTTTCCAAATAATAAAACTTCTTTTTGTTGTCGCTTGCGGGAAAGAAGTACGCCCACTTTCCGTCTCGACGCGACGCGAACATGGTGTTAGAAGTGGCGCCCACCTATCATAGGCGCCACAGCTGTCGGACGTCAGACTAGCCCGGAAACGAGGATGCCGCCGCCGCGTGCCCGCTGAACAGTGCCAGACGACCGGACGACGTGCAAGCCACAAGGTATCTTCCAAGAAAGACCAAGTGAGATGGCTTCGTTTCAAATTGCTCCGCCCGAGCCCTTCAGCTTCGGAACGCCAATGACTGGCCTGCCTGGAAACAGCGATTTCTTCGCTTCCGAACGGCGTCTGGACTTGACGCGAAGCCAGAGAAGAGCCAAGTAGATGCACTTGTGTATATGATGGGACCTCAAACCGAAGACATCTTCAAAACGTTCCAACTTGAACCTGATGACAAGGAGAAGTTTGAGGCCGTGCTGAAGAAATATGAAGGTTACTTTGTTCCTCGACGGAACATAATTTATGAAAGGGTCAAGTTTAACACCCGAACACAAGACGGCGAATCCGTTGAGGATTTTGTTACCGCTCTGCACGCACTTACGTCTACGTGCGACTACGGAGGGCTGCGTGAAGATTTAATTCGAGACCCCTCTCGTGGTGGACATCCAAGACCACAAAGTCTCGACAGCGCTGCAACTCGATCCTGACCTATAACTTTAAAAAGCATTGTTAGTGGCACGACAGCACGAGACCATCAACCAACAACTGGCAGAGCTTCACCGCGTGCGAGAAAAGGATGTCCACCACATACAGTCCTAGAGGAGTATGCGACAAATGGGGAAGAACTTGCCTTCGCCTGAAAATGGAAGCAACGTTCCCAAACCATGTGGCTGGTGCGGAAGAAACAGGCACCGTCGAGCGGCTTGTCCAGCGAAAGATGCAGTCTGCCGAAAGTGCGAAAAAAGAGGACACTTCGAGGCGGTTTGCCGATCAACCACAGCTGTCAGGAACGTCGAAAACCGGACCGACGAACCAGGCTTCCTCGGAGTCGCATCGCATTCATCCGCTTACAGGTGGGAAGTTCCAGTCACTGTTGAATCCTCGAAGGTTGTTGTTATGTGGGGTTTAACGTCCCAAACCAGCTCTGATTATGAGAGACGCCGTAGTGGAGGGCTCCGGAAATTTTGACCACCTGGGGTTCTTTAACGTGCACTGACATCGCACTGCACACGGGCCTCAACATTTCGCCTCCATCGAAATGCAGCCGCCGCGGCCGGGATTCGATCCCGCGACCCTCGGATCAGCAGCCGAGTACCTTAGCCACTAGACCACCGTGGCGGGGCAACCTCGAAGGTGATATTTAAAATAGATACTGGCGCGGACGAAACGGTCGTTCCAGCAGAGCTCTTCATTCACCTATTCCCCACGACAAATCTTCAACCAGCAAGGCGCCGGCTTCAGCGACCTGATAAGAAATCTCTTGCCATATGTGGTATGGCTGCCATGAATATTACGTCTGCTGGAGTGAACAGCCGCGAGAATGTGTACGTCCTGCAAGGCCTTCGAAGCCCTCTTCTTGGTAAACCAGCGATAGAAAGGCTGGGCGTACTATCGCAAGTCAATGTAGTGAAGAAACTGGAGCCCGAATCTGACTTTCCACAAGTTTTCCAGGGACTGGGGACCTTCAAAGAAGAGTATGACCTCAAGTTGAACCCGGAAGCAAAGCCTTTCGCGCTGTCGTCGCCACGTATAGTCCCCCTGCCTTTGTTCGAAAAGGAAGACAAGAGCTCGAGCGGATCCAAGAACTAGGCGTCATCTCCCCTGTCACCGAGCCTACTACATGGTGCGCACCTATGGTTGTCGTTCCTAAACCCTCTGGTGCTGTTCGCATCTGTGTCGACTTCATGGAACTCAACAGGTACGTTCATCGTGAATGGCATCCCATCACTGCCGTCGAGTACACCATCGGAATGCTACGGGGAGCCACCATGTTCTCGAAACTGGACGCGAACTCGGGTTTCTGGCAGATACCACTGAGTGAAAGAAGCAAAGAATTCACAACATTTATTACGCCAATAGGGCGATTTTATTTCGATCGACTTCCGTTCGGAATTTCCTCAGCCCCCGAACATATTCAGAGACGAATGGGACAAGTTCTTTCTGGACAGGAGGGAGTCGTCTGCCACATGGACGATGTGTTCATTGGGGCGCCACGCAAGCACAGCATGACGAGCGCCCATGGGCAGTGATGGACCGCCTCCGCGCAGCGGGCATTACATTGAACAAAGTACGAGTTTGGTGTCACCCAGATTTCATTTCTGGGACACACAATCGGGAATAATGCAGTGCGTCCCTATAAACAAAGCTTAGCGCGGTGACAGAGATGCCACGCCCGACGTCCAAGAAAGAGTTACGGCGAGCGATGGGTATGGCAAATTATCTGGCCCGCTTTGTGCCATGCATGGCGGAAGTCCTGCTGCCTTTCTTCCATGATGAGCTCAAGACAGGAATTTGTGGGCTGCCGCGCAAGAAGCCGCCTTCACTAGGTGCAAGGCTCTTCTTTCATCGGACCCTGTCTTGGAAATCTACGATTCAAATATGGAAACAGTGGTGACAGCAGACGCCTCATCATACGGCCTCGGAGCTGTCCTGCGCCAAAGGCAAAAAAGACGGTCACTTCCAAGTGATTTCTTATGCTTCCAGAACTCTTACGAGTACAGAGCGGCGATATGCCCTAATTGAAAAAGAAGGGCTTGTCCTTGTGTGGGCTTGTGAAAAGTTCCGTGATTATCTCCTGGGAAAGCGCTTTAGTCTAGAGACAGATCACAAACCACTCGTATCTTTGTTTGGGTAAAAGGATTTGACAAACTAACACCGAGACTACAGAGAATGCGCATGCGTCTGATGCGCTGTGCGTATGACGTTGTGTATGTTCCAGGACGGGAGCTGACGGTTGCGGACGCCCTTTCTCGGTCACCTCTTCCACAAACGGAATCCACAGAACTGGAGGCCGAAATCGAAGGCTATCTTCGACTGGTGACTTCGTCAGTCCCGGTAACATCGCCGAGTTTACAACTTATCGCCCAGGAGCAAGAACAGGATCCGGTACGTCAAGCGCTTATCAATCTATGTACAAGAGGCTGGCCGAGCCATCCAGATGTTGGTTTTGACCTGAAGCCTTTTTGGAATGAGAGACAAAGTATTGCCCTCGTTGAAAACCTGCTCATGTGCGGGTCTCGGATAGTGATCCCGTCGACACTAACGCAGCGCGTCCTTGAAGTAATTTACGAGGGACACTTCGAAATCGAGAAGTGCCGGGCACGTTCGAAGAGCTCACCCCCGTATTAATAAACACTCCTCGTCTCGACCCTTCACTCGAAACGCTTCTTGAGGGCGGTTTTCCAATTCACAGATCGCCCTCCACTCGAAGCGTTCCTCGACTGGAGGAAATCTGGAGCGTTTTACTTGAGATAGTCGAGGTAGGGCCAGAGCTACCTTGAACCTTTCCTTGAGTGAAGCATCATGGCGGTTTACGCTTCGTTTGTCGACTATGTGCTCCGCGTCGGCGAGCTGTTTGACGACGTAGAAAACTGCGTAGGCATACCACGACGACAGTTGAGGGACCGGATAAATCCAATGGATCACTACACCGACAGAGAATTTCTGGCGCGCTATCGCTTCACGAAGTGCAGCGTGAAGAAGCTGCTTGACTGCTTGCCCCTTGAGGGGAGCTGCAGCAACCGTGGCCACCCTCTTCCACCAATGACGCAGCTTCTGATTGCGCTGCGCTTTTATGGAGCAGGCACTTTTCAAGTAGTGGCGGGCGAGCTGGTGAATGTGTCTCAGCCGACAGTGAGCTGCACCATAGAACATGTGTCGCGGGTGATGGCGAAGCATTTGTTCCCAGCCGTCGTGAACTTCCCCTACACCGATGAGGGGTTCCGTGAGACGATGGTCGAATTCCACCGAATTGCCAAGCTCCCCGGGGTGACAGGGTACATAGACTGCACCCACATCCGTGTAAAAGCACCACATCCGTATAAATGTTTCTCCCAGGCACTGTCCTTAGCGCGCTTGGACACGTTGTCGGTGTTTCTGTTTTCAATTACCGATCTGTGGCGCGTCACCAAATTACGCAGTAATTTCTCAATCACCTGATTGATAGTGTGAATATGGTCTACTGTTGAATAGGCTTGATGAAACCCTGCTTGTTCGTTAGGTTGACTAAAATCTAAGGTGGCATGAATTCTGTTAGCGATTACCGTGGTAAATACCTTGTAGACAACTGACACTAAGCTAATCAGCCCTAATTTTTTCAAGTCCTTTGTGTCGCCTTTCTTATCGATTAGGGTGATGTTCGAATTGTTTCAAGACTCCAGTATGCTTGCAGTTATTAGGAGTGCCGTATAAAGGCTTGCCAGTTTTTCTAACATATTCTGCCCACCATCCTTTAAGACATCTGCTGTTATATGATCTTCGCCAGGTGCATTTCTCGCTTGCATTTCTTTCAAAACTTTCGTCACTTCCTCTCTCATTACTGGTTGAATATCAACCTCTTCTAAACTACCCTTTCACTATCCTGGTTATCGAGGCTAGTGTAGAAGTCTCTAAAACTCCTCGGCTATTTTGACTCTCTCATCCCCATTCGTGATCACATTTCCTTCCCTGTCTCGTAATGCATACATCTGATTTTTCCTTATGCCTGGATGTCTCCTCGCCGCTTTCAGGCTTCTTCCGTTGTTTAGACCATGTTCAATCCGCTCCATATTATACTTTCGTATGTGGGCTGTCTTACACTTATTAACTTCGAAAGCTCCGCTACTTCTATTCTGTCAGCTGCATTCGACAGTAACATGCCTTGCCGTTTCCTAATCAAGTCTTTCGTCTTCTAGGAAAGTTTGCTAGTAATCAGTCTACCGAATTTCCTCCTACATTTATTGCACACTCCGTGACAATGAGTGTAAGATTATGGCTGACTTCCTGAACACAAATGTCTGCTTGCTCTGTTAGAGCTGAATATCTGTTTTGCAGCACTATCCTGAGTTCTTCGACTTTGCGTCTTCCTGTTAGCTCATTGATCGGTGTCTTTCGTTCTAGCTTATTGCGGTCCCTTCTCAATTCTAGCCCAATAGGAGGTCCCACCATCCTGCGGTCACTGCACCTACCCAGCACTTCCACATCCTGCACCACGCCAGCTTCATCGCAGTATGCAGTCTATTTCATTTTTATGCTCTCCATTCGGGCTTCTCGACGTCCACTTCCGATTTTTTCGTTTACGAAAAAACGTATTCATGATTCGCAGCTTGTTCCGCTCTGCTAACTCTACTAATAAATCACCTCTCTCATTCTTACAACCCATGCCATAGTTCCCGATTACCTTGTCTCCATCCTGCATCTTGCCTACGTTGAAGTCTCCCCTCACTGAGACCTACTGCGACTTTAATCATTGCCGATTCCACGTCTTCATAGAAGTGTTCTAGTTGGCCAACGTGGCTGGATGTAGGTGCATAGCCCTGTACCACCTTGAATTTGTACCTCTTATTAAGCTTAATTGCGAGGCCTGCTACCCTTTCGTTAATTCACCAGTATTCCTCTATATTGCCCGCAATGTTCTGTTGACCAGAAATCCCACTCCTAGTTCTCTTTTTTCCAATAGACCACGGAAACATACGACGTGTCCATTCTTGAGCACTGTAAATGCTTCCCCCGTCCTCCTAACCTCAGTGAGCCCTTTCACGTCCCATTTAATGACCGCTAACTCTTCAAACGCTACCTCTACACTCCGTTCGCTGGATAAAATGCTTGCGTTAAACGTAGTCAGGATCAGGTTGCAGTGGCGGCCTGTCCGGATCCAGAGATTTTTAGCACCCTCTGCTGCGCTACAGCTCTGACCACCGCCGTGGTCATTTCCCTCGCAGCCGTTGGGAACATAGGCCCGAGGGATAATTTGCGTATTCATGGGAGGTCACGGCCGTTACCACAACAGGGTGTCCAATCCCGCTCTTGTCAGGGAGTGCGTTACCGGCTATGGTCGCCGGTATCCAGCTGTACTCCAAGTCTTTTTCTCCAATTCACCCAACACATGGATTTTTTTTTAATTTGGTGGAAAATTGCTCGGAACCGAGCATTTGCACGTTGCTGGACGTAACATAGCCAAATAAATGAAAATCGCTCATACTCACTCAGACATATTATCGTGCGTAGCTCACTCAGCTCACCTTGTACTCGGCTCACTTGTACTCGAGCTACCTACAGCTCTACACAGCTGGGCTCCTTGGTACTCAGATTCAAAAAAAATCATCTCGGGATAGCTTATTCGATCTCAGTACTCATGAATGTTGGATATTCTGCTTAAGTGGGCTCACTCAGACTCAAACTCACGAAAATGTTGCCCCACCGGAACCACTTTGACTCACAATCACATTAATATACCTCGAGTAAGCTCACTCGGGCTCAGATTTACACATAACCTGCTTAAGCAATGCAGACACAAACTCACGGATTATTTGCCCAGTCGAACTCACCCGACCTCAAGCTCACTAATAGTTTGCTGAGTTGGACTCACTCAGAAGTAGCTGTGAGTCTGAGTGAGTAGACTCATGAGTGAGTTCGCCGACCTATGGGCCCGAGTGGGTATATATTTATGCATAAAATTTTGCTACACAGCAATGAGATTATGCTGACAGGTATGCTTATAACAACAATTAAGGTAACTCCGAAGTTAACAAAACTGGTCAACAGACCAAGGCGTGGTATAGATGCGTGCTGTGGATGGCGGCTTCAATACTGGGTGATGGGTATGAACGAACAGAACCAGGCATCGAATTCCATTCTTCGCTGGTGTTAAGGTTTAGTAATTGCCAGGGACGCGTTTCTGGCCTGTTCGATTGGTTTTCCCTGTTCTTCGTTGGAATCCACTGAGAAAAGCTCATTTACGGAATCTAAATGCGGTGGTGGCAGAAAATGTTGCTGTTGCTGTGTGCTCCCTCCCCTCGATACTTTTCAGCGATCCACCGCCGCCGCAGTTCACGCATGTGACACTACCTCTGGCTGAGTGCAATGACCTACGCAAATTTTAAACGTTGACAGATACTCTACGCAACGCGCGGCGTACCCATGCGCCAACGATTGCGCTATGCTCTAAATCCCAGCGATTAAGTACGCACCAGCCGTACGCATTCCCATCATCCTCATAACCAGAGAAGAGAAGTAATACAGGCTCCAGTGCCAACGCGCCATTATAACCAGCGCCAGGATCTCTAGAACCGCTTACAGTGTATTTCACACTGCTTCCTGCGCGCGGCATCGCAGTATACCATGCACTCCGGCGGGCCCTGAAATTACACGGTGGATGTGGCAGCGGTGCCAGCTTGTCACGTTACCATGCAGGTGAAACCCAGAGCTCCCAGCGCCCTGTGTATTCCACTGAGGAGCTTCCCCAAGCGCCCGCCATATATACATGGGAGAGCTCACGCCACGTACCTTCGAAGAAGAATCCAGATACGCCTAGGAGAGCTCACGCGACACAGCGGCGACGAACCAAATAGGAAGAACAGAATGTCCAGCTGGAGAAGTGACGCCACTCTCCCGCTAGCAGTCAATCTTAATTACTTCTCGAGATTCCTGTTTCAATTTTGTACCTAACCAGCGCAGTGGTGCCAGGACGCTCTGTGAACACGACATCGCATTCATTCAGTAGCATTGAGAGGCGAGCGTTCTCTTCCACCGACAAACCGCATGTAACCATTCGGGTGCTTTATCAGTCAGTTCGCATTTAACATATCCATATCAATCGCCCTTACTAAAGATTTTCTCGACGCTTCTAACGCCCAAGATATCACATGTTTACTTTTTTTGTGTCCTTGGGCATACCGGCTTTTTTATGAATGAATCAGATGATTCGCTGGCAATGTCATCTTCAGATGTCCCAGTGTTAAATGTAATGCCGGATTTTTCATTTCTCACAGCTGAGAGGTTTAAACGCTTTGTTCTCTGACATGTACTAAGACATCTATTCTATATTTTCACGATTTTACACATCTTCAGTTCACATAGAAGACGTACAAATGCCTTTAACGCCAGTGCGAAGTGACTATAACAAGTAGCATATGTACAGTTCAAAGTCTAAGTTTCTATTTTAATAAATCTGGTTTCTCATTAACTAACCTCTCTTTGGTATGCATTGAAACCAGAGACGATTGATAATTTCCTTCTCCCTTTCCGCCGGTTTTCTTTGCTCCGTCAACAAGATCAAAAATTTTATCTTTTGATGACTCTCAGGATGGCAGAAGCCGTAATACATTTTGTCAGGTTTACATAAATTTATAGACGCTTCCAAGAGATTACTAGCCCTGTCGACCACAGAATTTCGTCCTCAGTCGTGTGTTAGTAAACTTTATTTTTTGGTTTCTTATGAGAATTCTTTTTTTTCTCTTTTTGCACTTAGATTTATCTTTGCCATTGAAATTTCTCACTCTCGATATGTCATTACCTGCAGTGCGGCCAATCCCTCTCGTGGGTATGTGCCATTTAGAGGCCACAACAAGAAATTCGTAACGCGTTCCTGCAAGACAACGAAGAAAATCTGACATGGTTCAGACAGGTGCTGGAAAACTTTTAACGACGAGAAAGGAAGGCCGCAACAGGAACTGTGGTTACCGCGTGACGTTCAAGTGACAGGAGGTTTCGCTATGCATGGCGGTTGCCTTCCTGTGGTTGGATTCGGGGTTGCGTTTCTGACACTGTGGCGTGCTTCTAGTCGAAGTCGACGCTGTTTTGTGACCGTTTCATATAAGAATTTTTGTGACCAGGTACATCATGACGGAGACCAATTCTTGTTCTGGTGAGGGAGTAAGTCGTAGGGTAGCTCGTGGAGTAATAGCACTTTTTGGTGCATTCACCTACCGAAAGGGCTTTCCATCATGTGGAGACTTGTTTATGACCTTGTCCAAATTTCACAGACAAAAATCTAAGGCTGTTACACTGGAGTGAAAGCTTTACGAAGTGCGCAGCAGTTCTTCGCCTCTTATGGTCAGCGTTTTCGAATTATTTGCGCTTCATTTGAACTAATTACGCCATTATATACGTTTAATATGTATGCATCAATTTATTATACTAATATGGTCCTACAACCATTCTTATCTAGATCCATATGAACCGGTTTGCTTTCAGGTTTCTCTTCCATATGGAACTCTCCTCGCCTTCACTTGTCTTTCCCACCCCTTGTTACACTATACTGTATATAGTTGTGATATGGTTCACCCTCTCACCTCCCCCTTTTCTCCATCGTCGCCTACACATCACTCACACAAAAACTCTCAGACTACATCTTAAATGACGCTGATCTATAGTCTGTAACTTCGTATAAATACTTGGGGATTCATATAACATCTGACTTGAACTGGAAGCATCATATTAACTACGTTATTAACAATTGCAACCGTATGCCAGGGTACCTACGACGCAAGTTTAGCCGTGCCCCCCAAGCCGTGAAACTAACAATGTATAAAACACTAGTTCGTCCAAAACTCGAATATGCATGCTCCATTTGGGACCCTTTTCAACTGAACTTAACTCACTCGCTTGAAATGGTACAGAATAACGCAGCACGCTTCATTCTATCTAACTACCATCGCACTAGCAGTGTTACGTCAATGAAGCACATCAATGAGGTCACTTGAATCACGTCGCAAAGCATCTCGTCTCATACTTTTTCACAAGATATTCAATCATCCACTTTTGAAAGCTCAGTTCATTACCACTCCATCCTATTACTCAGCCCGTTTAGATCATCAACATAAAACACGTCATTAGCTGCAGCACTAATACTTTCCATCATTCCTTCGTCCCACGCACATCCAACAACTGGAACCACCTTCCCTCGGATATGGTTTCCATTTGAAATCATGATTGTTTTCTTCTACAATACAGAAGTACTTACGTGATGACGCGTGAAGTGTATATTGTACATACATATTTTTGTACTCTGTTTCCCCCATGTTCCTGATGATACTTACACATACATTCAGTGTATTGCCTAACATCGAATTTTCATGTCTTGTAATCTTTATTATTTTGATGTTACTATGTCTGCTCTTGTTTATAGGTTATTATTTTTTGTACCCCACTCCCCTCTGTAAAGCTATGTGCGATTGAGGGTAAAATAAATGAAAATGAAAATGAAAACGAGTTTAGGATCCTCCGTAAAAACAGGCTTACACTTTTGTGCCATGTTCTACCTTCGCTCACAATAGTTCTGAAAGGAACATTAACTTTGAGCGTCTAGGCGAAAGAGAAAACCTTCCATCCACTACCCTCACTGTTTCTGATGTAAGTAGCAGGAGCGTTCAGTTCCAATTCATATCTGGATTTCACAAACATAGCCTTCATTCACCCTTATCTCACACTTCTTAATGAGCAAAACGTTATTGTCCAGCGCCGTTATTGCTGTTGATTTCCTCAACTCTGGCACATACCCACCCTGGGGGATTGGACAAGATGTGAGAATGAAGTCAGAAGTATGGCATAATCAGGATGAAATTGATAGTGATGATTACGAATTTATGAACAGAACCGGCGTGAAACAATTATGAATTTTGCAACAGTAGAGCATACATCCCCGTGACACTGTCCTAGGGAGGAGGCTCCCAAAGACAAAATATTGCAGACGCGCAATTCCAACGCAATACTATGAATAGAATCTTTCAGCGTGTGTTCTCCTAATGAGGATAGCCGACTGCATTTTAAGAAATAATGATCGACAGATTCGCCTTCGCCGCTATATGGACTCAAAGGCGATGGTACCAGACCAGCTCTGTGCGCATAACATTTTCGAATACGACAACGTAACTTCCTCAAGATAACTTCTAGATTTCTGGAAGTGAATCCGCTTCTACTCCAAGGGAACAAGTGGTGTCGATAGTCATTTAAATGAGTTCATAACGAATTGCGAGATTCTTGCCTTATAGCTCTCCTTCTAAATCTTGCAGCAGTTATGAGCGCTGATGCTGGAAATAGTGAGACAACTGGACCATTAGGAGATGCCCTCGCCTAGCTGTCCGCCATCTCATTCGTTATAACCATACACAGGGCATACAAACACCTACACAGGACAGTCTAACTGGATAATGCGACATTCGCACTCGCTCACCAACACAGCATCCATTTAGATACAAAATACACTGTGCTTACTAACTGCACTTCCAATGCATTAGTTTTCGTTAGCGTCACATACGTGAAGTTCCCTACCCTTGTTTGTGCTTAGCGTAGTGCAGCTGTACGGACGATTAGGCTTGGCACGGTTCTTCGGCGCAATGTTTATAAGTTACGTGAACAATCAGTTAAAAAGCATGTATTAACCACGTGAGCGCATTTCAGTGTGCTTTGAGAAGCTGGGACACACTGTACAGTGTCTCCCAATGCCACCCATTGCGCTGTAAGACACAGGGGTACACGGTACAGCGTCCTCAGTGCCTGCCACCACGCTGAAATGCACTGAGGCATACTGGAAGACGCTATTTTGTGCAATAAGGCTGGCTGGCCGGGACTGACTGCGGGCCAAGACGCTGCTATCTCCCACAATATATATTGGAGGGTCGCTGTTTCAATAAATCTGTTGGTAGTAGCGCAGTCCTTATCGGTGTATGTTTCATTCTTGTTTTCCTACGCGTGTTAGTGCGCGTGTGATTGTTTAGCGTGTATTTCATGATAACAAAGCGCGAGCACTGACCAGAGACGTCTTCTCAACAAAACAAAAGGAACTACGCGGAAAAACCAACGACTGCATAAACCAGACACTGACCACAAGTATCTCGTAGTGCCCCGCCACGGTGATCTAGTGGTTATGGCACTCGGCTGCTGATCCGAAGGTCGCGGATCGAATCCCGACCGCGGCGGCTGCATTTCGATGGAAGCGAAATGTTGAGGCCCGTGTGCTGTGCGATGTCAGCGCACGTTAAAAAACCCCAGGTGGTCGAAATTTCCGGACACCTCCACTACGGCGTCTCTGATAATCAGAGCTGGTTTTGGGACATTAAACCCCGCAAATCAATCAAATATCTCTTAGTACCAAACATAAATATCTATTATTACAAAGCTCACTAATGAAAGTTTACAATTACCTTGGAGAAAAAGTAGCATGCGGCGTTCCAAACTGTCAGCAACCAGTGTTCGCTGAGTGACGGGTGACCAAGCTGCAGATGTCTTGAACTCGCGCTCCATTCGGCCACAGACGAACTCGTAGAAGTCGTTGCACGGTGCCTTCGTTACACTCAGAAATCGCCGAAGACGCTGCTCTGAAAAGTTAAATTATATAAAATTTACTTGCAGATTTAAATGCATACCAGCTGACGCTGCACATTCAATATAGGGTCCGTGATCATTAAAGCAACGGTCCAGAAAGGAGCCAGAATTTGAGAAATCGCTGTTCTCTTAGAGTGTAATCATGTATTTACGTTTCGTAACGACTTCTTTCCCCTGTACCTTACTCTTACATCTCTACTTTGATGCACAACTCCCCTCTGTAATGCATGCGGGCATTCAAAGTGTAAATAAATCAACAACTAAATATATAAATAAATGGCGAAGATGGACAACGAACAGCCACCCTTACCTCACCACTGAACATCATAGAGTGAACGTGATGCAAACTAGCGTGCAGGCCTAACTTAATGCATGTCGAGGACCAAAGTATTCTGTGAACAATTCCCGACGAATTTTCAGCAGTACGACAACAGCAGACTTCTAAAATAGCTTCCTGTACTATTTATCAGGGTAATGTAGGCGAAGGAACAACACTCATATTCACAAGAGGAGACATCACAGGAGCTCACATACATCTACCTTTATTTGTGGCTACGCCGACAAATACATACACGTACCATACGCATGACACATCTGTCAAGCACATCAGCACCGTCATCCGACATCGGATACTATTGCACACAGCCTTCTACAAATTTATCTTTCCTTTCCTAAGAACAATGGACGTTTCACTAATGTACTCTTTGCCTTTCTTACAAATGAAAAACGCCCTAACAGTTCACGTGCTGTCTTGTCGCTTCCCCTACCTAGAATTTTAGTCTCGTTCCAGCTTGGCTCGCAATCACTACATCTTCGGCAATGCTGTGCCATGTTAGATCCCCCCTTGTTAATTACACGCACGTGTTCGACTGCCCGGTCATTGTAGCAAGGACTGATGGCCTTCTGAGAAAGACAAAATAGTCACTGTTGCGAGAAGTGGCTGGCAAAGAATAAAGGACCACCACGAAATCGGTGGTGATACCGTGCGTACACAGAATCGCGTACCATATGAAAAAGGTAGCGAACCATTACGGTGTGCCTGAGGTATTTGCTGCGCCGAAGAAGCTCGGACAACTTTGTTCACGTGTGTAACGAAACGGAGTAAAAGGAGAGAAGGCCAGAAGAAGCATGGCAATAGATACGCTAAGTGTGCTACTAGGGTAGTTTGATGATATGTGGTGTTTTATGGCGGAATGGCCAGGGATGGCCAAAGAGCGCCAGGTCATTAGTGTGTGTTATAATGGAATGAAAATTTAAAGGTGATACAAGAGATTTCTGTAAATGGGCCTAGAACGCTTTGTGATGGGATGCACTGTGGCTGTAAAATGGCGTAAAATATAGATGTACTGACGGCTAAAACATGGTATAAGATTATGACAGTGGCAAAGGATGGCCTAAGGCGTGTGAACATGATGCACAAATGTAAATTGTTGGAAATCGCACGGGTACCTCAGCACGGCCTCTGAGTGCAAAGGCGGGTAGTCACGTGCTTTCTTTAATTATGCGGTCCAAGCAGCGGCCTCTCTTGAGAGGCCGTGCTATGGACGTCTGGAGTATATTACGCAAGAATTACGTACACATCTAAAACGCGAGAAGAGTTTTATGTTTAAAAGGAGGTTCTTTGCCTAAAAACATTGCTGGATGCAGCTGGAGATGTTGGCAGTATGGTAATGGAAAGTACTTCCTCCACTCAGCTTCTAGTTCTGCGCATTTTAAAAGTATATCAAGTACGGTGGGTGCCTTTCGACATTTAGCACATGTCGTTGGATCGCCGCCAGACAGTAGGTATGAGTGTGTGCTGTGTGTATGTCCTATCCTGAGTCTACATATTGTCACTTGTGTACGGCGTGCTTTCGACACTGAAGGCCATTGAGCTAGACGTAGTTTCATGACATGTAATTTAGTGCGTATTTCTTTGTCCCACAAGTGTTTCCAATATGCCGTGACCTTTTTCTTTATGAGCGGCCATAAGTCCATTGAAGGGACAGCCACAGGAGAAATGGCACCATTTTTTTCAAGCATGTGGCTAGCTGGTCAGCCATCTCATTCCCTTGGATCTCACGGTGTCGTGGCACCTAGCACAACAGGATTTCTTGCTTGGATGCACACATGGTGCACAGTACTGAATCAAGCGACGTAATTATAGGGTTTTTGTGCCTGGCCAGTGTCCAATGCTTCGACAACGCTGAAGGAGTCCGTGAATATAATTTATTTAGGTATATTTGGCTGTTTAATGTTTTACGGCTACCAGTAAAGCAAAAGCCCCTGTTGTAAAAATGCCGGTGTTTTGGTGCAGGACACCAAAATCTGAAGATGATGGGCCTATTGCAGCGTAAGATGCACCAGCATGACATTTTGAGGCATCTGTAAAGAATTCAGGACAAGAATATTTATGTTGAAGTTCGAGGAAGTACATGTGGACATGTGCGAGAGGCGCGTGTTTGGTAACGTCTGCAAAGGATAGGTCACAGTGCCCGAGCTGCCACGGACATGGTGGGAACTGCGTGGTCGGAGACATAACATCCAATTCATCAAGCGACACATCGCTTTCTTGCGCAAGACCTCTTATCTGCAATGTGTAAGGTTATCTTACTGCAGGACGGTTTTGATAGGTCTCAAAGCTGTTGTTGAGTATGTCGGATATTGATTGTTGGCTTTAACATTTAGGAAATGCGCAAAAGATAAGTATGATCTTTGCAGACTGGGCGACCATTAATTTGATACAACGTAAAGGCTTTCAACCGGGCCTGTCCTAAACGCCCCCGTAGACAAGCGAATGCCTAAATGGTGTGCAAGATCTAGTATCTTCAAAGTGCTGGGCGCCGTAGAGTGATACACTACGGCCGCGTAGGCCAGGCGTGACCGTGCGAAGCTGTTTTACAAATTGAAGAGAGATTTTTTATCACTGCCCCATGTGGTACGTGACAGGAGCTTTAGAATGTTCATTGCTTTTAAGCACTTGCACTTTAGATATTTCATGTGCGAAACAAGTGTTAGTTTCTTGTCTAATATTAAACCAAGAAATTTATGTTCCATTCTTACAGGTATAAGGTGACCCTCCAAGTCAATGTCAGGATCAGGGTAAAGGCCCCTCTTTCGAGAGAACACAAGTATTCTTTTGTGCATTTAGGCTGGAGCCATTCGCCTCTGCCCATTTGCACACTCGGTTCAGACCGAGCTGAATCTGCGGTTCACATATTGCGAGGTTGGACGATTTAAATCCGATTTGTATGTCATCTACATAAGTGCAATGGAACATGTTTGAAGCGATGCACAAGTGCAACGAATTCATTTTTATAATAAAAAAGAGTACAACTAAGGACCGCTCCTTGTGGCACTCCTGTCCCTTGGACAAATGATTGGGATTAAATGTTGCCAACACGAGCACGGAATGCTCAACTGGACAGATATCTTTCTATTACGTTTAGTATATTACCGCTTACACCAAAGTGTGATGCGTCTCTTAGTATGCCATATCGCCATGTGGTATCGTAGGCTTTTTCCATATCGAGAAATACAGACAGAAAGAATTGTCTGTGGACAAAAGCCTCGCGAATCTCTACCTCTATGCGTATGAGATCGTCTGTGGTAGAGCGACCCTCTCGGAACCCCACTGGTACGGCTCCATCACATTATGAAAGTCTAGAAAATGTATTAGACGCCGCTTTATCATCTTCTCGAATACTTTGCATACGCAGCTTGTTAGCGCTGTGGGCCGGTAACTCGTTACAGATGATGGGTCCTTGTCCTGTTTCAGGGTAGGGATCACTATGGCCTCTTTCCAAGCAGTTGGGATCTCGCCAGATGTCCATATAGAGTTGTAAAGGCACAGAAAGATTTCCTTGGTTATAGTGGGCAGGTTTTTCAACATTTCATACAATATGCGGTCACAGCCTGGTTACAACTGGTGAGCGCTGCATGCAGCTCAGTTAGAGAGAAAGGTAGGTTGTATGGCTCGTTTCCAGTGCTTTTCCGTTCTAATTTTTGTTTTTCGATTGTTGTTTTATGTCTTATAAATGTAGAAGAATAGTGCGATGAACTGGAGACATGTTCGCAATGTGCGCTTAATAAGCTTGCTTGGTCATCCAAGCCATCTCCCTAAGTGTTCACCGAAGGAATGTGCTGGTCGTCCTTGTTCTAAAGCTTACCCTCCTCCTCATAAGAGTCGATACGGGACACAAGGTTCTGCCGACTCTCTCTTCTGGCCTGCCGGCGTGTTCTCCTGCCCTGTGACATAATTTTCTTGAAATTGTAAATATTTTCGGTAGTAGGAGAATCGGGAAGTGTCTACGCTCTATTCTGCTGCCTACGCGCGTTTCGACATTCTTCGTTCCACCACGGAACACAACGCCTACCGGATAGTCCGCCTGATTGAGGAATGCACTTATTGGCTGCGTCAATTACGAAGTTAGTGCAGTGCTCAGCGGCCCTATCAATTGCTAAAGAAGACATCTCCACCCAGGAGATATTAAGACTAAGGGTTTCGAACTTTTCCCAATCAGCTGCATCAACTTTCCACCTATAAGCATGTGGTGGGGGCTCATTTTGTTTTGGAGTTTTTAACAGTATGGGGAAGTGATTGCTCTCGTAGGGATTTTAATAACATCCAAATGAGGCTCTGACACTATGGACGGGGAAGCGATACTCAAGTCAATAGAGGAATATGTTTTGTTTCCAAGGTTATAGTAGGTGGGCTCCTTTTTATTTATGAGACACACACCTGGAGAAAAAAGAAACTGTTTGATAATACGCCCTCGCGTAACAATGCGCCTGTCGCCCCACAAGTTGCTGTGGCATTCAGATCGCAAAGAACAAGATAGGGTTCTGGCAGTTAATCTATAAATGACTGAGACTCATGTTTCTGCAAGTTAAGGTGTGGGAGAATGTAAAGGGAACAAATCGTGACGAGCTTGTTAGGCAGAACAGCTCGAATTGCCACAGCTTCGAGTTCGGTTTGTGGATATAAATGCTGACATGCTATGCTCTTATGAACGATTACAGCGACACCGCCTCATGATGCGGTGGCATCGTCACGGTCCTTGGAAATCTAACATATTGACGGAGAAAATTTGCATGTTTAGGTTTGAGGTGCGTTTCCTGGGCTCACAGCACCCTTGCATTATCTTCGTGTAGGAGTTCTTGAATATCATCGAGGTTTTTAAGAGACCTGTGATATTCCACTGTATTAAGGGCAGGACACATGCTCCGATTTTGCATGCGATCCGACGTCCGGCGATCCGATCCGGCAGTCGCACCGGGTGTACTGAGGGTATTTTTGCAGCACCGGTTCCCTGTTCCGGATGGAAAGTTTGGACGGCAGCAACCAATGACAGGGCGAGCGGCGAAACGTCATGGTGACGTGATGCATGGCTCGACGAGAACCAGGAGACGGCAGACTGGGGAGCGCCATATTTAATGTTTGGGCAGTCACCACGGAGGCACCACGCATCTTTTCTGACCATGGACGCTTCATTTTCCAATGAACTGCTGATATCTCTGGTGCGCATCGAGCCTGCTTTGTGGGACCAGCGTTCGCGCGTTTACAGGAACGCCGACGAACGCGCGGATGCCTGGCGAAGAGTCGCCCACGGCCTAGGCCTCGATGTCACAAATGGTAAGTAGACTAGAGATTTATTATTTCTAGCGCAAAAGTGTGCGTGCCGCAAGGCAGATCACGCTGGATGAACTTTCCAAGCTGCGTTTCAAAGGCCCAGATGAGCGGTGCCTTGAAAAGATGAGCGGTGCCTTAAATCTACAAGACGGTTCGTACTCGGCCCCGTGTGTGGTTCGTAGTATGTTCATCATCTCGTTTGACTCGTTTGAACGTTTGCAGTGATCATTCGAATGTCAGCAGCCAAAAGAAAAGCGAAGTGCCAGCTTTACGGTTGATGCTTGATGGGCATGCGCCACATATAAACAAGTGTAAAAGGCTACAAAAAGCTAATCGAATTCAGAAGGTTATTGAATTTTACTTGCCGTAACAATGAGAAAGTTAAGTACGTTTGTACGCGCCGTGTGCAGTTTACAAGCCAGGATACGATGATTGCACGCGCTAAAGTGATTTATTCTTTAAGGTATGCCATGCTTAACTAGCTGCATGTGCAGTTCTTTTTATTCATTATGCCCCATGAAAATGAAGTCGGCGTGTATCCATTCAGGCCCAGGAGGTTTTCGTTTGTCTATGTAAGATACAAACAGTGCCTGAATGTTCTGATGGAACACTACGTAAACTAGCTCAACTTAATAAAAAAACTCACCGTTATCCTTTTCGTAATCCTGAAAACTGGACTATTCCATACAGTCGATTAACTATGAGTGAGCAGATGCTTTCTTACAGACTGCGAAACTATTAAACTACCTGATAAAACATGAAATATTTATTGAATCCACCAGTAAGAAAACAATAAGAAATTTTGTTATATCCGTTCAGTAGTGCCCGTCTGCGAAAAATTGTGTGTCTTATCTTTCAGTTTACATATGTTTCTATGATGTTCTATTTTTCTCTCCTTCGTTTTGTAAAGAAGAATATTTCATGTATTTTTGTAATGTAATTTGTATTTTATGTAATGAGTGCATTTCTTTCCTTCATTAATGCAATGTCACGCCACATGCCTTGTAAAGGGGGCCCGAATCCCCGTCAAGTGAACAGAGTTTCACTTGTTGTTCGGGCCTCCTCCATTTTTTTGTCAGTGTATTGCAAGAAAATCGAAATAAAATTGAATTGAATTGAACTTGCCACAGGCATTGACAGCAGAAAGGAAGAAGGGGGGGGGGCACAATGATAAAAATAAAACCTTTCTTTAAAGTGCCTCACATGAAAGTCTGTTTTACTGATGTAGCAGGGGACGCACAATGTCGTTACCGCGATACAAGTGAATGAAATTCTTCGTTTTAAGTCTAGCCCTGCTTCACTTACACGGTTGCATTTGGTTACATTACTCTGCTTACATTTGCGACCAAATGCCTTGAGAAAAGCATTTAATGCTTCTATGATACCCCTAACAATTGAGCGTAACTGTTGTGTCCGTACTTCTTTTGGTCTGATGCTACTAACAGAAGTCTGCAATGCTTGCAAGCTTTGTCATGGCATCATGCTTAGCTATGCCATTGATGTAAAAGTCATTCACAGTGGATAATTCATGCATCATGTTTCTCCTTTTTCTTTAGCAAACCTTAAGGTTATCTTTAATCGGTGGAGGAATTTGAGGACACATTCTCAAAAAAACTGAAGCAGAGGGAGAAGAGCGGAGCAGGAGCAGATGAGCCAGTCCCGAAGTGGAAGTACTCCGAGCTCTTCCTGTTCCTAAGGGATATCATAGAGCCACGCCCGTATGTCAAAGCTGTGCTTTAATTTTTAGCAAACCTCAACGTTTCAAACTGCTCTACTCAGAACCTGAATATCCTGCTCCGTGCAACTGCTGTAAATTGTGTTCTTACTTAGTGTCTTTCAGAATGGTAGTTATGCAAATCTACAGTCACTTTCTGCAAAAGCATTGTTTGATGCAAGGAATATTGCACCGAAATATGCACATCTCCGCTCTCTGAAACCTCAGCTCCTGCATCATTCAAAGCAAAGCCATCTGTATTAGTGCTATGTAATTGCCATGAAGCTTTTTGTTCTAAATGCTCGAATGAACATTTTGCGGCCATGTTCAGCATGGTGGGAAAAGAAATGCACATAACTTGTGGCTTTTATTTTCACAGTTTGTAGAAAGCATCATGTGTAAAACACACAGGCTGATTATACAGTGTGTGGGGGTTAGTGAAACAGCTGTTGCTTCTGGCCTGTTTGCCAGCGTTATGTAGAAACATCACAGTCATGCTGTCCTAGGAAGTCAATGAATTTCACAGTTTTCAGAAAATGGGGCCATCTATGAACTACATGTACAAATGAGTGAAGTGCGTGTAGATATGCTTCAAAAATAAATGGTAACTCGCTTTCTCCTGCATTATATGGGCGTATTTGTCCATCTTCTCAAAAAAAGCTTGGTATAGGAAGCAGGCTGCATCTTTGCTACAGAATGAGGCAGCACAAGAAACAGGGGACATGCGCTTGTGTCGTTGGTGTCTGCAGTATTCTCAAAGGGCTGTTCACCATGCCCTATTGCAGAGCTTAGTAGCTAGGGAGCATTTCACTGCAATAATTTTCCAGTCAACCTATTATAGTACAGATTAGAAGAAACCGAAATGTTCAGTAGTCATGCTGCCACAGGACCATCCTCTGCTTCAGGCTCTCATTCCCAGATTGCGTTGGTTAATGTGCACAAGAGGCATACTTCCCATTCACATTTTAGACCTCATTCTTGCCAATACATTTGTAACCGGAACTGAAGAGCAGAACGTATCATCCCAATGATGTATCAACCATATGAAAGTGCACTGTGCTTATGGTGTGCTGGCCGGGGAAAGGAAGCATATTATTGTTAAGCAGAATCATATCAACAAAATTTCAGTGTTTAGCTTCATTACGTATTTCTTGTGGGAGCACTGTGCTTTATGGTTGCTGATGAAGAGCATTCACATCCTATAGTCAGTTGTGCTCCAAGCAGCACATGTGCATGTGTGTTTTCAATTCGAAACTTTATTCTTCCCATAGCACAGCTGTTGCATACTTTGCAGGCTAAATCACGTGATACATAGTATATGTACCATACGCTTAGGGACTAGTTGGTGCATTGCTTCTAAAAGCAAGGATTGCACAATAAACACGGCCACACGGCAGAGATGATGACACTTGTGCAAGTGTCGCTTCTCTCCCCTTTGTGCTGTGTTTTTTGTGCACTCCATCCTTTGACTCTGTGTACCATAATTTGCTGCAGTATGGTACATACTCTACTGTAGTATAGTATGGACCTGTAGAACCGTGTGCATAACCAACATTAGCCTTGATCATTGCTGAATTTATGCATACAAGTACTTTGGAGCACTATGTAGCATACTTTACTGTAAGGGTGAAAACAGGGGGACACCAACCAAATTATAATCATTTAAAAGTAAAATTTACTTCTAAACATGAAGAAACCCGACGTTTCGGGTCCCACTCGGACCCTTCTACAGGGGTGACTGGAGGGCACCAGACAGCAGCAGTGCTTATAAGGCCTTCTTTCTTCTCTCTTCCTTCCTTTCTCACTTTCTCTTTTTTTCCGGTTCTTCAAGCCGAGGGGTCATGCTAATGTTGAATCAGCTGCCGGAGTCCGCTAAAATAGACACTTGGCATTGCACCTGCAGACCGGTTCACGTTTCCAGGTGTCGCCTGAATGTGCCATGATTCCACAAAGAGCCGCTTGTGAAAACTGGTTTCCAAGTCGAGGACGCGGGAGTTGTCAAAATCGATGCGGTGGTCGTGCACCTCGCTGTGTTCAGCTAATGCACTCCTTTGTCTGTCGAACTTGCGGACATCGTTCCTGTGCTGTCGTAGCCTCTCTGGGAAGTTCTTGGTCTCTCCCACGTACGACGCGCCGCAATCTTACTGTAGTATGGTACATACTCTAGTGCAGTACGGTATGGACCTGTAGGACTGTGTGCATAACCAATATCAGTTAAGCACTCTGTTTCCTTTATGGTGCATCATTAAGCCCACGATTTTTGGACCAGCAATGTAACTGCATGGCCATCTGGCGGAACAGGGAGCAATAGGTATGTGAACTGAAATTTTTGCAGATAGTTAGAAATTGCAAAATAACTTCTGCAACATGCTGAAAAATCTTGAGCTATCATTTTGTTCTCGTTCACATTATCCCAGCCAAGGCTATATTTGCCGCAAATGGGGAGATAGTTAGGTAATGTGTGGTAAACCTGAGTCTGAGTCTTTATTCAAGACATGCATACATTTATACATGGCTGAGGAGAAGGAAAAAAAAAGCCGCTCAGTCGTGGCTTGACGACGCTCCCTTCGCCCCGTATACATCGGTACTACGGTATGCATGGAACAGAAATAGCACAGGCATGAAAAACTCAAAACTAGAAAAACATGGTGCACAATAAAAAGGACAACACTACAAATAGATTAAATCTCCGGACACATTCAAAGCAAGCTTCGATCACAAAAAAATTAATTGTCCTGCTTGATAAGCAGGGTTGGAAATAGTAAGAATAGTAGCTGTTGTATGTGCTAAAACCACAATACGATTATGAGGCGTGCTGTAGGGGAAGGAGGGCTCTGGAAATTTTGGCTACCTAGGGTTATTTTAGCACGCACAGCTAATGCAAGTTACAAGGTTCTCTACTATTTTTGCCTCCATTGAAAATGCAACTGCCATGGCTTTCAGGCCACAGTCAGGCACCATAAGCACTACACCACTGTGGCAGTTGCAAGCAACCAGTTACATTAGTTTGCGATGTTTTCATGCATTGCACAATATTTACAGTTTCTGTACCATAAGTTTTGCATGTGTAGATTAATTATGACCTTCACAGTACACTTCATAGACAAGTGATGTGAGGCATGAATGTCTTTCGTTAATGAGGGAACATTTCTAGGCCTTCAGCCTGAGAGCTGGGAATGCCATAAGTTTCGTGTAAATGTATGTGCAGACACATGGGAATGGTTGAGCTGCTTTTATGGGAGCCTCAGCACAGCCTCTCATGTACAGTGACAGCTAAACAATGATATGCATAAGACACCACTGTTAACTTTGGATGCGGTTGAAATAAAGGTACTCTCAGGCATTACAAGCAAGATAGGTTTGAAACAAGTCATATATGGTGCCCCGCCACAGCGGTCTAGTGGCCATGGAACTCTGTTGCAGATGCGAAGGTCGCGTAATCGCATCCCAGCTGCATTTCGATGGAGGCAAAATGTTGAAGCTCATGCACTGTGTGATGCCAGTGCAAGTTAAAGAACCCAGCCGGTCGAAAGTTCCACAGCCAGCCCTATAATATGATGCCTCTCAAAATCAAAGCATGGTTTCGAGATCCGAAACCCCAGAAATCAATTAAATCAATTCATATGTGGCCATCATTTAAACTTGGTGTGTAATCATTAATTCAACATGCGGGCTTAATGAAATTGCATTCAAGTAAGGAGTTGCATAGTATGCACAAAAGCTTAATAAAGTTAAACATATAGGAACAGAGGATATCTTTCAGCGTGAACAAATGTAAGGTTGAGCTGCAGGTAAACAGTACACACATCCATTAAACCATTTCGAAGACCAAGACAGCAAAGAGGCAAGGGCAGCACCACTTGTCACCTGCCAGCTTTTGAAGCTCCCTTTCTTCTTTTTTCTTTTTTTGAATGGGCAATTCTTGAGATATGTATGCAACACACTCCCAGACAGCCATAATTGTGAATACTAAATTAGCCAGTTATTAAACTTGTAGTGTGCTAAAATAACATACAGCTCAACCTTAAATTCAAGCAGTGTACAAATGCATAGCACAGTACCTATTTTATTTACACGCCCGCATACACAAAACCCCTTGCATGAAAAATGTGTTTTTATTTCTGTTACCATTGTACAACAGCATGGCACTAATTTTGTGGCCCTATGTTTTTTTTCTTAGAACCACAAGCAATCTCGACGAGGGAGAATTCAGAGATTCAATGTCACAGGAGAATACATCAACCCTGTTTACATCAACGTTGCCCCGTGAGAGTTGAGTGAGCGAGAATAATTACTGCCCCAACACACCTTAGCACACATTGTCGACCTCTCCTTCATCTCTATGTCACACGCAGCCTTCTCGCTTTTCTTCTTCCCCTGTTCCTCCTGACCCTGCCCCTGTTTCACCTCTGCGATCTATGACCCCTGTTTCCACACCCCTTCAGCCCTCCCCTTCCAGCAGAAAAACAACGCAAACAAAGAAACAACACAAACGAAAATTACAAACACAAGGCATGATCGACAGCACTGACAGCGAATTAATGAAAGAAAAAAAATGGACAGATCGGAACAGTTTTTATTGTCGCTCACAGAACATCTAGAAAGAGTGCCCCAAAACTTGAAGGGGCATTGCAAAATGCACCTCTTAGAAGTCCTGCTTCATTACGAAGCAGGCAAAATACCGGTGAGCTTATCCCCATTGTGGGCACCGGTTGCAAGCACAAGCAATAAATAAAGGTTCATACAAACAATTGGTGGCGACTCCTGGCGGTGTACTTTGTTTAAAGCCAACAAAGGCAAATTCAAATGTTGGCTTGAGGACAATTTACTTTCATTTTGATGAAAACTTAATAAAGATGCACACCACCCTCCACCATGACCAGACTGAAGACACTGAAGCCATTCCTTTTGCCTGTGCTGTCACTTTGGGCTCAATGGCAGCACTTATTTACAGGTAACTGAACTGCTCCCTGCATGGGACCCAGCAACCATGCAGCAGTTGTGGGGGCTCACGGCTGGACTGGAGATGCACATGTGCACAAAATAATGCCCATGCACCTTTCAATCTAGCTTCTAGCTGCCTTTTTTATGTGTATTGTGTGTACGAGTCTTTTTTAACAAAAACTTGACACAAACTCGGTAGCGCAAGAAAACGGACGAAGAAGGAACAGACGACAGGAGCAAACTTCCAACTATATTTTGGAAAGCCAAAGCGGGTCTATATGGAAGTGCACACCCTTTGCACACGCGGCACCAGGAATGATACATAATCGAAGGTTCTCCTTGATACCGCTATCAAAACCAAGTACATGAGAATCTGCCGATTAAATCTGATGCATGCGCGAAAATAGAAAAAGGGATGACAAGTGAACAAATCAACACAGTATAAATGAAGAAATGAAAAATCAACAAATAACCTGTCTATAAATGAAGAAATGAAAATATGGAGCAGGCATTTATCGGCAACCAGCATGTGGGCAATGAAAACCCGTAAAATGCGCTAACACAACGTATTGCTTGGTGTGATTACAAAAAAACCATTTAAAAACTGCTGCTCCTTAGCAAGCAATGTCAGGGAAGGCATGCTTACGCATTTTTTAAGTGTATATGTTCAAGTGGAGGTACACTGCTGTGCCACATGCAAAGTGTTTATTTACATTTCCTCTGAATGAAGGTGCATTCTACGAAGCATCATTTTCTAGATAGATATAACGCATTCGCTCTGCAAATAAAACTGTCAGCACTTTGTGTTCAGAGCTATAACACAAATTTCAGCTCGGTGTTTCATTCCTTACTGTCTAACCGCTGCATTTCACGCCCAACAACATGAAGATGACAGAAGACCGAGGCTATTGGCCCACAAGATCGAGCAGTCAGTACACACATGTACCTTCCAAGTGTGTGTGGCTCCTCGAGTCGTCTGCTAGCCACTGCACTGTTGCACGCGCATATGTCATGCATAATGTTCAGGGTGTTTGTTCTTTCTACTGGAGCTGTATTAAAGGCCTGCATGTATTGTTGTGCAACTATACAAAAGTGTTTCACCTTGCACTGCAGTCTTATTTGCAAGGATCACTGAGAGTGTGCGATGTCACTGTCACAGGCCGTCTGGCACGATTATTTCGGTTTTTCGGTTTATAGCTGCTGCTGCGTCTTTAAGGCATATGATAAGGTTCAGAAGCCATCCTCCACAAATTGCGCTGTAAGAGTGTAAATGCCATGAGGTGGTGATACCGCCTCACAATACCTGGTTTTGTGGCAACAACACAAATGAGCTGAGATCGTGCTTATCGCAGAAAGCACCCAGGAAGTGCAGGCACTGCTGGACGTCTGCCAGAGTGAAATCACTCGCCTGGGGTTTTGCTTCAATGTTAAGAAGACAGCCCTTTTCAGACTAGCGGGCGAGTGCACCAAGGAGGGAGCTGTGACCCTGGGAGATGCCCAAAGTGAGCAACTGCACCGAATACAATTACTTGGGTGTAAAATTGTCAGCATTGATGGACATGTACAGCCTACACGAGGCGAAGACACGTGAAGCTGGACTGCAGGCTCAATGCATCCTTCGGCGCCGTCGCTTGTGGGGCTGCAACGGATATTGAATGGTGCGTGACCTTAGGAAGCTCGTCCACGTGCATGGACTGAGGTTTGCGAACGCAGTCGTGAACATGTCAGCAGCCACTTGCAAATGGCTGGAGCGGCCACAGTGGGAAGTGGGCTGCATCGCTCTGGGCAGTCATGGCATGGTGGTGAACAAGGTGGTGCAGGGGTACATCGACTGGCCGAGCTTCGAAGCGCATGAGGCGGCCAGCAAACCAACGTTCACTGTCGCCTGCTGTACATGGCCCGCAAGACGTGGTCTCAACGAGTCTTTGACTACCTCATGGTTACATGTGTATGCACCAAGTGGGTACGGCGAGTGTACCAACTCGAGAAAAAGTATGGGTTTTTTCAGGCGCCACTTGCGGCCGAAAACCAAGGGGAGTGCACTAAGGAAATTCGCCAACGTATTAAGGAGGCCGAGGAGGACAAGTGGAGACAGGCACAGGTGAACAAGTCAACTCTACTCCTTTACCATGAGCACAAGAACACTATCGCTCCAGTCCCACTCTGTGATAATGGCTTGGGAAGTGTGCTGTTGTTTGAGGCGAGAGCAGGGGCCCTGCGTACTCGTCTGTAAACAAGCCTACAACAGCGAACTCGTGAGTGTGGTGTGTCGCGCGTGTGGTGGGGCTGACGAGACCATCACACACATTGTGACTGAGTGCATGCAAATGAGTCCTACCAATGCAAACTCCGATCTCGCTGCCGCACTGGGTTTTGTTGGCACAGATAGCGTGGTGGACTATGCCTCAGGGAGGCGCAGCAAAACTTGCTTGGGACAATGGAGGAGAATAACTCTCTAGGGACTTCGGGTGGGTTCTTAAACCACCAACCGGCCCAGTCTGTCTGTGTTTTTGTGTCTTTTTTACTTTTATTGTACTATTTATTTACTATTGGCAGGAGTCCCAAGGGGTGCCCGCCCGTTACAAAGGGAATGAATGGCCTCCCCATCATCACCATCACTTTAGTAGTTTTCTTTCCTTCTGCAGCCAACTGAGATCAATGAGCAAGAACTCAATACTGAACTATATGTCACTTATGAGACACAAATACCAACAATGTTGACAAAACGCAAGCATGGCCAAAGAAAAGAAGAGGCGGAAACAGCAAAGAGTCCCAGTGTGAGACTGGGTGATGCCAGTGCCCCAGGGAACGGCAGGTTACGCTTCTTTCACATGTAATAGGAATGCGCGCTTCAAGCACTAACGTGACATTGTGGCACCGTATGTATAACCACTTGACTGCAGCCAATGCTTTCAAGAAGCTAACAGTTGCCTGAAGCCACTCACAACGTTGAGTCACTGTGCACATTTCAACGCGCACTGCTGACTGTTGACCCACATTAACGCAGTGACAGTGCTACCCCTACAGGTCGATTTCTCGGCCAATATTTGTGAATGAATTATGATCAAAACGCTTCAGTATCAGGGCTCAGCAGTCACAAATTATGCAAGCATGTAAGGCCTAGAATCAGGGGTATTCGCATGACTACCGACGTCTACATGAATTGAAAGTGAGCATGGAAGGCAGCAGCAAGTGAAGTGAAGTACAGCAGGGACGCAGGTACACCACAGGTATATGGCGGGAGGTGGCAACAACGACATCGAAAAGGTTGTATCAAGGAATGTGCATGCGTCCCTTCAGTCTGGCCCTGCCTGCACTTGGAGGTGGGCTACATACCCCAAGCTATTAAATAATGCATCATGTGACCAGCTGTGCTAGCTTAGTGCGACAGTAGTGCTAATGAAAGATCAACGGTGTGTCTCCAAGGTACTGTCACATGTGCACTGGCCAAGAGACACTGACAAAAGTGACACACAGAGTGCTACGTCCAACTGACTCATTCTACTAAGAAACCCCCATGGTAAACATTTCCCATTCAAGTCCACTGCAGAATCCACTGCAAAACATTCATATCTATTTCTCGCACATTTCACCGTAGACACCTTGCTGCAGCCACACACATTTGAAGACACATCTAACTAGTGTACATAATAAATGCAATGAATACAACCAAGAATAAATGAAAACAAAGATATTTTAGATATCAAAAAAGGGGAGAGTGCCGGAAAGAATATAACAACGGTAAAAGGATGTTCTGAAAAGTTAAAAAACCATAAGACACAAGATACACAATGAAAAAGTGTAATAAAATGTGCAACAGCATATAACTGATTTTTGTAATCCATGTCAACATGCACTATTACTGACATGTACAGTAGAGTCTCAATAATTTAAACTCTGTTAACTTACACGTCTGGTTAAATCGAATTTAAAATTTTAGTCTGCTATGTTTTCAGTACATTTTTGCTTCAAACTTCACTTCAAACCGCTTACCAGAAATCCTCGCTTCTGCGATTCATTTTTGGCAAACATCCATGCTTATATATAATTTTTACAGCCAGCAACTGAATCTAACTGCCTGACAGCATTTGTCAAAGCAATCGAACTGCTAACAAAATGTTCACGCAAGTAATCTAGTCGGGCCAATGCCTCCTCTGTGTTGGTAGCACTGGCTGGATGTGCAGGTGTTCTGTGTGGTAGAAATGCTTGAAAAGGGTTTTGTGTTGACTTGCTTTGTAATAGAATTATTTTTCCTCATACGCTCAAATTACTACCCAAGCTATCAAGTGTGTAGGCCGAGGTTAAGTCATAGTTTAGAATTTTTCCGACATACAATTTTGGTCAGTAGTGCACTTGTGCCATGGTGGAGGGCTCGCATGGTTGGGCGGTTTTATGACCATCTTTTTTTCTGCGATGGCCACTTCACACAGACGCTGACAGCGATGCTGGATTTTCTGCAATACAAGCTAATGCTGTCATGTTAAAAAGACACTTAAGCCTCAACAATGCACATAAATGATCATCGTTTCTTTTCGTGGCATGCTGCACCAAGTCGTACTGCTGCATGCATCTGATAATTCAAACAGTATTCTCGGTTCCCCTCAAGTTTGAATTATTGAGAGTCTACTGTAAGTGCATGGCCGAATTAGCAGCAGCTCCTGCATTACTGTGCAATTTTGTCATGCCAGGGCACCCTGCCTACACTGCTACTAAAGTAGCTTGCATAGAGGTCCCTGACATCCCGAGCAGCTTGGGCAAAGTGGCATGCCTGCGTACGGGCCAATTGCAATGTTGGCTGTGCAAGGTCACGCCACTGGCCACACCGTTGCTGCCCAAAATCATTTGCCGAATCCGCGTAGCCAGGGCCAGGGTAAGCAGTCACCCTCCCCTGTACGCCCTTGCATTAAAAAATTGTGCAGCACACAAAGGGCCTTGACCATGCGCTCTACTTTTTTAGGGCTTTCTCCCATTGTCCTCTCCAGGATCCTCCACCGGTCACGAGGATTCCGAACGCATTTTCAGAACACCTCCTGTTCCAAAATAGAAAAACACATTTTAATAAGTGTGCATATGCATTCCCTCTCCCACTATCACAATTATAAGGTATTTAATTATCTCAGCAATATTGGTGAGATATCCCCAATAGTGTTGTTACTGGCCAGCAAGGTTCCAACACATATCTCACTAAAATGCTTTAATCTGCCCTCTTTTTCGTCATTAGATAGTGTGACTGCTCAGAAATAATGCACATCCTCTTTCTAAGCAGCAAAGATTTGTTCATCATATGCTTCAACAAATCTGTTCGTGTTTTCGCTGCAGCATAAATGGCACTGTCCATCTTGGCTACAACCAATTCTTTCTATTCACATGATCAGTACTCCTAGCGCATACTTTATGTAAAAGGACAACTCTGGAGACCTTTTTAGGCAAGTGGAGCTCAATGAAATTCACTGGGTGTGTCACTGGGTTGACTGATTTGACGTCACTGCTCGGTTGGATATCGGTTCCTGTCTCGTGCTTTCTTGCAATTTAAAAATTATTTTCACATTTGCTGAGTATTTCTACTATCAGGAGCACCTCACAAACATAGAATCGCCATTACCTTGACATGCTCGAAATATTGCCGTAGTTGGCATTTATATTCATGCTAGCAGATGATGGGGTTCAAGTCCGTGCATCCAATTAAAGCAACCTTGAACTCTTCTCGCACACTCTATTTCGATGAAAATGGCAACTCGCAGGGCCTATCACCTCCTAGCTACAGTCATGGTTGGATGTAATGCAGCCATTATCATCATCATCATCAGCCTGTCTATGCCCAGTGCAGGGCAGAGGCCTCTCCCATAGACCTCCAATCATCCAGCTCCTGTGCCGTGACCACACTATCACCGTAAATGTCTTGACCTCATCTGCCCACCTAACTTTCAGCTGCCCCCTGGCTTGTTTGCCTTCTCTAGGGATCCACTCTGTTACCCTTAATGACAACCAGATGACTTGCCTTTGCATCTCATGCCCCGCCCACATCCAATTTTATTCTTAATTGTTACTAATATATCATTAACACACGTTTGTTCCCCGACCCACTCCACGCTCTTCTTCTCCCTGATGTTACACCTACTGTATTCCATTCCATTGCTCGCTGGGTCATCCTCAATTTAAGTTGAGCCCTTTTTGTGATCCCTGAAATATCTGCCCGATAGGTAAGTACCAGTGAGACGCAGCTGTTATACACTTTGCTCTTCAGAGGAAATGGTAAGCTGCCATTCATTATCTGAAAATGCTTGCTGAATGCGCTCCACCCTGTTCTTACCTTCCTAATTATCTCAGCCTCGTGCTTTGGATCAGGGGTCACTACCCGACCTACATAGACATATTCGCTCACAACTTCCAATAATATTTGGTACTGTTTTTCTGCTGCTTCTTTTTTTGTTGAAAGTAAGAATATCTCATGAGCTCATAAATTACAGCATGGCACAATCAGAATCCACGTTATTTATTGCTATGGCAACAGTATTCTGGAAAAAACAGGCAGCCATGTTGAGTGGACTTGCCCCACGTAGATACTTCAAGCCAATCGACCATTTGCGGAAAAGCTACTGCGCATGTGCGGCAACGGTACAGCTAGCGCCCTCTACAGGCGCTTTGGTTTGGTTGGAAAACATGAGCAGCCGACGTGGCCAGCCGCCAGTCGTGTACAGCTGTTGATATAACCTGGCGTCGCCTCGCTTTCGCCATGTGTGCGAAAATGCAGCTCACTGTGTAGCCTAGGGATGCACGAATATTACTGAGAACGGAAAGCACGAAGTTCTGTACGTTCGTTTCCTCGATGCTACGTGTGAAAAAAAGAAATGCTTGGATAGCAGCCGTGTGAAGAAAGAACTGCTGTCGGCTCCCCATGGGCCGTTATACACTCGAGAGAGCAGAAGGTCATATTTATTCACATTTTATTTGGTCATTCACTGTGTTGCACTATAGATGCGTATATAATCAAGATATGCCACCCAGCAACGCGATCGTACTGTGCTCCAACGATGCCACCAATACGAACAATGGCGTTGTAACGTAAACACTACTTGTCATAACAAGTAGCCCATCGTTTCTGGACACGGATAGGAGCCTACTTGGCGCGCGTGATATGTAGGCTCCTTGACACGGATGAAGCTTTAACCATGCGTCATCTATGAAAACATGCGCATCTACCATCATGCCCACTCATAGTTCTTTCACGTAAACACCGCACTTCATAGTGCTTGAAAAGTGTTGCAGGGTGCCTTTGAGACTTCCTACACAATCCAACTTTAATGTTAGTTTACCTTGCTCTGCTCAGACGATAATTGAACACCCTCTTCTCGCCCTGAAGCCCTCGCCCAGGGTAAGGCCTGAAAAAGTCTGGTCTGATCTGGAACGCCTCATCTCCAACAAAAACACATGGAGCTTTCCGAGTCTTGCTTGGCAGGGGCAGCTTTGCTGGGAGATGAAGTTTCCCTTTCTCCAAGGGACGACCAAACCTTGACTGCTGCAGAACTCCACCGTCACTCTGCTTGCCGTAGACGCCTACATCCACGATTACAATCTTGTAGTCGCTGTCGACTACGGCAAGGAGGACGATGGAGTATGTGCCCTGTAACGATTCCATACAAGAGGAATGTGAAATTCACATTTCATAATCTAGAATGACAATGTGATACTGCTCAGATGGCTTAGTTCAGGTGATGCGCGCAATGTCGGAATTACCACAAATATTCGTGTAAAGACGACATTAGGTGTGGCTCGTACACAAGACTGGGCCATTTGGTGCAATTTTTCCTGACTATAAGCATGAAAGACAGTGTAACCTGTCACAAAAGCAAACATTACACTTTGCATGACAACTTTGCCCTGAGACATGATTATATGACACACACAAAAGAAATACTGTTTTGTTGCAAGGACAAGAGCGAGTCGAAGTGCATTACCCAAGTAAAATAAAATAATTCATGGCTAGTGTTTCCCATTAGACAGCACGAAGCCGATGTTTTGACTTTTTACTCAAAAGCACAGTTGGATTAGATGAGTTTATTACCGCACATGGGCTGACAGTCCAAAGACATTTCATGAATGTACCGTGACAGAAGTAATGAAGCTTCTTTATAAATGCGTGGAATGCCCTTGATAAAAAGGAAAACTGAAGCCTCTTGATAAATACAGCACCGGGGTAACGGACCGGATAGCCGCAATTACAGGTGCATTTACAATAGAAAGAACTTAGTATATTGCAATTTGTGGGGAACAGAGTGCCATGCATCCTGCGCGGACGGAGTGGCGGCCCTCCGTCACTCCGTCCCCCTCTCCACTTACATCCCCCTCTCCCAGATGGACGGAGTGGCGGGCTGTCACTGTCAAAGGCCAACTACTTTGCCCACCATGATTATTAACCATTCTGTCATTGGACAGCTGGCAGGTTCTCGCAGGTTTGCGCTTTTCGAGTTTGGAGATTCTCAAGGAGAATTCGTTGGGACTTGGAATGGTGAGCGTACATACTTTTGTGACCCTCTGTTCGACAAGGTTGTTTGCCGGCTCACGCGCCATTTCGAGCCTCAACTACCACCGGCAGCGGCCTGCGATTGGCACCCATCTCTTACTTCGTTTTCCTTCTATTTGCCTTTTCTGTGGCGCACGGTTACAGGTGCGCTGGTTGAGGGTTAGGTGGTTCTCCTTTTGCATGGCCTTTGTGTGTTGTGTTCGCATTGTATTGACTGTTATTGTCCTTTGTTTATATGTCATTCTACCTTAGATTCGGCCTGTTTGTTTGTATAATAACATGTTATTAAATTACCATGCTCAGAGAGTGACACCTAATATTCTCCTCCTTTGTCACGTGCACCGGCTCGCGCTGTCCTGCCTTGAGATGCGCCGCGGGCTGACGCACGTGGCATGGTTTAAGACGAGCAAGCACACTGATGCGACAACCCCATTCTGTGCTGTTCGAGTGCTCGAACACCGCGGCACGGTGTTGCTAACGGCGAGGTCGCTGTTAGTAACCCTAGAAATTGCATTGCATCTGCATTAAAGAGAAATTGCGACGCCATCAAATGTCCACAGAAGAATGATGTGCACCAGGAATGACACATGCCATGAAAAGATTATGTATAACAACCTGTATTGCAAATGCTCAAAATGATTACGTCGTTTCATACTACGAATCAACAGACAAAAGGTGGTGTTGGCTGTGATAAAACTGCAGAAAACATCATGCAGATGTGGTAGAACATGACAATGATGGAAATTAAGGTATGCGACTTCCTTAACCCTGAGACAACACACTTCATTCTGGGAGCACTTTAGAACATTAGGCAATGCTGCTGATGGTGGAACATCAGGTGTACACCATTAACGATGTACGTTCCACATGTCACGATGCATCATGTGCCGCACATTGCAATATCCATTTCCAGTAGTCAGATCAGATGCTGAATGGTACTGCCTTTTCAGAGCTTCGAGTGGCACATGAGGTATGTACAACAATAAAAATGTCCTCAGAAGAGCACACGACAAAATTATAGTACAAACCTTATAATTGAAGTACATAGTGCCAGAGTTCTTGGGGCACTTTATATGGATGTGCTTTCCATCCACCGCACCGATGCAGTTCGGGAACTGCCATGTGCGGCTGAACCCTTCTCCTATTCGGAGCCATGTCCGGGCATCTGGTATCTAAAATGAAGCAAGCACCCAAAATTTTTGTCGATAATTATTGGCTATATTGGAATGATATTCAGTGGCATCACGTAGCATGCACAAAAGCAGTAACAGCAATGACAGTGTAAGCACTAAAATCTCGCAACCAGCGGCCACGTCTGTGTCCCCCATGTTGACCTTGGGTCACCAGGATGCATCCTTTTTCGATGGGGGACAGATGTGAGAAAGAGGAACGCCCGCTGTAGCGGGCACATTGCAAACACTCCACTACGTTCAAGGTAATGATTGCCTGATCATCTTTTGCCGACATGCTGCCTGCTGCTTTTATGGGCAGTCCTTACCGCACATTATAGTTGTGATCTAAATGTATGCGTCAACAGGCCCTAAATAGGTGTGTTTCATTACGTGAGCACTGTAGAGCTGCACTTAATGGATCATGGCTGTGTGACTACACCGTATGCAATAACGTTGCATTTGACAGCTTCATTACTCATTATAACTCAATCACACCACACACGCATGTGAAAAACAGTTTGGTTAGTAGGCTTCACAAGCTGATCTTGTATCCACAATTATTGTCGGACATAGAGGGCATGATTACAAAGTTTGCAAGATTACACACAATTTTACATGGAAATGTACCTACAGGCATGTATGCACGCTGCAGCCTGCGCCACAGCACCCTGCATGTCTCATCCACAGCAAGACGGGCAGTTGAAATGCCCACGCGAAAGGACAGGGCAATATCCTGGATGAGATCTCCTGAAGACATGTACCTGCATTTGATTAGTATCACAAGTCAGTGCATTTAGCAGTACGGGAGAGAGGACACCGCTCCTGATTTTTTCAAATCCGTCATTCTGTTGCTTACAACTGCTCTATTCTTGCCAGGAATGGCAAAACAATTATTGCACAAACCTAATCTTTCAATTTTGCTCAACGTAATACTTAACTTTATGCCCCGTTTAGCACCACGCTGACACCAGGGTTGCCTATGCAGGTTTGAGTTTGAATTTATCCAACCACATTGTACAACCAGTATACACACACGTGGTTAGGTGTGATGGGGAAATGCTGCTTTTCACAGCTTTACTGGCCCCATCACCGGGAAAACAAGGCAATACAACAGGTCAGCATCAGTAGTGGACTGAGACATGATGGCAGCCGATGATGAACGTGCCATTACCGAAGCATGTCAACAAGCCCACCACTACAATTTGCAAAACGCACCATAAGGGTATGCCAGAACTAGATGAACTCATACCCCAGACCTATTATAACATCATGAGCAACTTTACATCAATGTAATCATAGTATTTCTTGATTACAGGAAATACTATGGTGCAAGAAATACTCAGAGGTGCAATAACATGCACTGTCACATTAAATCTAACACCTGGAAAAATTGATCATGCACCACAAAAAAACACTTCATTAACCAGTGTGTTGCCGCTCAGTTGTACTAAATTGCAAATTATGTAACCTGAGGGTCATGGCCAGTCGCTCTGCTGCTGATATTGGCTCCCTCACCACACAATTCTTCGTGAGGTCACCCTTTATGAGGCTAAGCAGATAGTCAAACTACTGTGGGGTCATCCTGTAATACTTTTTGAAGTATTCCATGTCCCCATTACGCATTTGCTGCATCTGGAAGAAGTATAACAATTATTGTAGTAGTTATTTAACCCTCAATCCTGGTAAACCACGTAGAAACGCAACACAGACGCATGCATAACTACCTGCGAGCAGTAAAGGACGTGGGAGATGACAGAGACGAAATGGCTGATCATGGTTGAGTGGTCGCAGCAATGATTAGCTTGACCAGTGAGAGCACTTCATAACCCTGTCGAAAGTGGTTGTGGTGCACTTTGTAATTCTGAAGACTTCACTTCCTGGCCCTGGATCGGTCAGGGCTGATAACAATTATAGGACCGTGTAACAGAAACCACTGTTCCAAGCGCTAATCGAAATTAAATGTTGCCGTGTGACACTGTTGGGACCGTGCAGCAGAGTCCACTCTTCGTAGTGATGAAAAATGAGATATGTTGTCGCGCTCATCGAAGTTAAATGTTCGGCTCGTGTTCGGCCCCGACGTCGGCGAAATCGCGATCCCGAGCTAGATCGCGACCATCTAGTTCTCGATCGTCCATGATCGCAAGTAATTGTGCCCATGAGTGACATGGGTCTTTAAACAACATATAAAAACGAAACGAGCTGGCGACGTATCTTTTGTTATCTTAAAAGTGACGAATTCTGCTATACCAATGCAGTGCAGTTCGTCTTTATATTCATCGAGTTAGTTTCATGTGAACTTCTGGCATGCAATAAAGCGTTTTGAACAGCGCATCCGCAACGGATTACGAACGTGAATTTGAGGTGCTCTGATGAGCACACTTACCGTGGTGAAGAATTCACTCTCCGAGTGGCGGGTTCTCCGTGACGGTCCGACCCACCACCTATGCTTGCGTCGCCCCACTTGCATTAGTTGCACTAGGAGAACTTTGTTTTTCAAAAGCAGAAGCCTTTTGCGGCGCTTTGTAAGAGTCATTGCGGACACAGACAAGAGAGACCACGCAACGCAGCTACAATCGAAAAACGCCGGTGAGCGCAGTTGTTGCCAACACCATGACAAATAAATCCACGAAACTCGGCCATAATAACGCAAAGTATCATATTCTGCGTGAGCCTATTGATCGATGTACATTGCTGTGGCAATTCCTTTTGTTTTTTTCACCTGGTAATATGCTTAATATTTGAAAATAATACACTTTAACGTCTTATTTCATTGAGTGATTGCATAGCCGGCCAGGCAACACTGCTGAGGGCGGAGCTTCAACTGTGCGAAAAAAAAAACCGACGGTGTTTCTGCATGTGTCTCGAGGCGTCGGATGCCGGACGGCGAACCGTACGACGCCGGACGTCGGATCGCATCGAAAATCGGAGCATGTGTCCAGCCCCTTATAGCTGTATCCATGTTGCAAATATGTTTACGCTGTGTGTACAGAAAATAAAAATGCTGATTTAGATTACAGAGCACTTGCGAGGCCCTGTAATTAGGGTTTTTCCCTTTCTGGAGCGGTCTAGGGACTCCCGCCGCTCCTTCGGCGCTAGCTGTTGTGTTGTGTCCATTGCCTCTTGCGAGGCGCCAGACACGCTCTCTTGAGAGCGACTCTTGCGCAAGGGTCCAGCATCGGAACACTGGCCCTTTCCTTCCAGCACCTTTGGTGCCGCACGTTTCTATTGCGTCCTGGCATGCACTGGGAGCCCGCACTAGTGGGCTGTTAGTATGCACGACAGGCCTCGCCTGAGACCTGACGTCAGTTGAGTTGCCGGTCTCTGAGGATGAGTGGATGCAGCAGATTTGCCTGCTGCCTCCACAGGGGAGGGGTGCGCCACAGCCAGTGGCCTGCTGACTGCAGGCCTCGTAAGTGGGGGGGAGGGGGGAGAAGGTGCGGCGCTGCCCCTGACGCGCCGCATCAGCATAAGTTACGTGGAACGGAGAGCACCTCCTTCACGCTTCCTTAAAGGATATGTTTTCACGGACCTTAAAGCTAAGAATGTCCTCGTTCCGCCACTAAGGGCATGGTCCAGAATAGGCAGGATGTGCGCTGCTGCAGTTAATGTAGTGAGGCGCTTCTTCACATGCGTCGGAGGCATGACCTTGCCCTCCACATTTTGCGCAGGTAGGTCGTCCACGGCAGCTCTGAGAGCCATGGCTAAAACGCCGACATTGGAAACATCGACGTCGGTTGGGATGAATGGCCTCACAGACATTTTTGTGTACCCGGTTTCAATGGTCTCTGGCAGGTCGCTCAAGGCAAATATTAGTACTAAGAGTTTTGTCGGTATTTCCTTATTGTCCCTTCTGATAACTATTCTTTGTACATATGTTACATTTTGGTTCTGCCATCCCTCGAGAAGCTCAGCCTTCGTCAGAGACAGGAAGATCCATGTCAGATGTGTCACAGTAATTGGGATATCGGCAAAGTTGACAAGACCAGTCAACTTTCCGAACTGATGTTTTTCACTTACTTCAAAAGCAGGTCATAAATAGCCATTTTGGTTACCTTATGCCCGTACCTAGGGCATTCGTTAAAGTTTTGGATACAACAAACGGGGAAACTGTTCTAGCTTTCTTATCAATTGTCTCACTGTGGACAACATGACATCGGGGAAATGTCTCTTTCGATCGGTTGAACATGGCTATTTCTTCGGTGCGTGTGCGCCTTGACGCGACACGATCAGATAAGAGGGGGAAAGCAGCTCTATGCATATCAGGGATGTTTATTTCAGCAGCATTGGTGGGCGCCCACCACGGAGTCCAACAAGGGGACGCTACAAGTTTCGGAATACCGGAAGCCTGCAGACGCCAGCCGTACATTCCTGCGATAACCCAATGCGCCTAGGCTAAGGCAGGCTATTTGCACAGGGTTAACCCAAGCTGCCTATGGAAAGTTAGGAAGTAATAGAAGAGAGGAGATGACAGGACAGCATAGACAGGAAATAGGAAAGAGAAAGATCGGAGAGGAGAACAGGAAAAGGCCACCAGCTGGTTTCCCCTGCGTGGTCAGCCCAGGGGTGCCGTCTACGTGAAGCCGGGGCCAAAGGGGTGTGTTGCCTCTTCCGGGGGACCTTAAAGGTACAATCACCCGGCGTCGGCTCAACCCCCCGGAACCCCTTTTCCCCGGACACGGCTAATTAAGCCACGTACGGCGACACGTGGGAGGTGATTCCCCCGTTGGCTCGGGTCCCTGGTGTCGCCACACACCAAACGCCTGCTCACGCAGACGCCCCTGCGGTGTACTAGGGTAGTTCGCGAGGTACCTATGGCGTGCGGTGTATCTTACATAGGACAAACAGGTCGTTGCTACAATGACTGGGCAATGTAACACGCACGTGTAATTAAGAGCGGGGGATCTAATATGGCACAGCATTGTGCAAGATGTAGTGATTGCGAGTCAAGCTGGAAAGAAACTGAAATTTTAGGTTGGGGAAGTGACAAGACAGCACGTGAACTGTTAGGGGCGTTTTTATTTGTAAGAAAGGCAAATATTGCATTAGTGAAACGTCGATTATTCTTAGAAAAGAAAGATAAAATTTCTAGAAGGCTGTGTGCAATAGTATCCGATGCCGGAAGACGGTGGCGATATGCATGACAAACAGATCATGCGCATGGTATGTGTATGTATTTGTCCGCGTAATCACAAATAAATGTAGATATTGAGCATTTGTCATGTCTCCTCATGTGAATGTGAGTGTTGTTCCTGCGCCTACATTATCCTGATAAAGAGTATGCGCAATGTGGTCCAATATCAAGTCTTGTTAAATTATCTTTCCTATACTATGCGCTTCCAGACCTCTTAGCCCCCACCACCGAAGGGTGCCACGAGATTGCTGCAAGAAATAACTTCTAGCACAGCTTACGGATTAATGTCCTCCCGTTGTACTGACGGAGGAGAGCGTGAGAACTTTTAGTGCATTTATGCGTTCGCTTAGTAAGAGGCGATAAATATTTAAGTCACGCTTGTGTACAAAGCAACAACTGTGTACTGAGTGATGTCGAAAGATGCGTACTTTTTGCTTCTCTAAAAGAAAATTCAGCCTTACCTTCAGCCTCGCAAATTCTGCATGCTTCCTTGCTTGGTAAAGCTGTAAAAGCCGCAATTATTAAGAATTGTAGAAGCGTGCACGAGTTTTTATTGTAGAATTGAACTATGGGACGAGGGGAAGAAGCGAAATAAGTGCAAAGGGGGCCAAGAAAGAACCAGGACAGTGTGCTCTCCAGTGCCTGCATTTAAGTTGGTCTATGCACGGCACTTTGTGCCTTCGACATTTTGTCGTTTGGCATAGCCTCAACCGACATATATTTTGCAGTTATGCATTTTGCAATTATTTTTGAAATGTGAGAATACTCTTGGGGCGTGTTCTGAGGTGTCTCCTAAAAGGCGATAGTGTGGCCTTTCATGATGTAGTTTCGGCCGCTTTCCATCTGGCTGCTCTACTTTCACTGGTAGAAGGCAGTGTGGCGTTTTCGAGTGTTCTGGCGTACGCGGTGGCTGCGCATTGCACTGGCTTTTCAAAATGCAACAAGTGTTGAAAATAATCTTCAATGTTACTTCAGTGTTCGTTTAAAGCTTACGACAATGTGTAAAGGACGCACGCAACCGTGCAATGAATTTTCGCTAGCTGAACGAAGGGCATGATTTTAGCTTACTCGCTCACACAGAGCCACCGATTTTGCCCGCGTGCTAGGCGCTACTCGAGCAACACGTGCTTTATCAAAGCAAATGCACACAACGCAAGGCTCACTGCAAAAGAGAACACTGTACGTAGTCGACAAAAGCATAACAAAATCTTCAGTAAAAGTGCTGCGATGATATGGTTCTTACGTGTATTCGATGCGTGTCAAGATCACCGTAATGTGCCGTGACGTAAAGGTAACGACACCTGAAATACAACGGCCCGGCCCTGAATTTTCCAGTTTGTTAAACGAACTAATCAGCACCTAAAGCACACCACTCGAGACAATACGCCACTAAAGGTCCCTTGTCTTTATGACTACAGGTCTTCAAGAGCAGCGCACAAGCGGGAGATTTTCAGGAATACCAATAACCTTTGTTCTATTAGAGCTATTTTTTTCTATCTGACCGGAATCATTGCACAGA
>JABSTT010001969.1:0-46307 GCA_013339685.2 Hyalomma asiaticum
TTTTGACCGATTTAATGCTGGTGCCTTTCTCTACTGATTTCTCTATTTCTCTCATGTTAAAGTTTCTTACATCTCTTTGACTGGCTTTACTGATCAATTTTGATAGTTCTGCTAATTCTATCTTATCTTTTGATAAAGTTACTTTTATTTGTTGGCGTTTTTTATTAAGTCCTTGGTAGATTGGGACAGCTTACCTTTTGCTTGCTTTGTTGTTTTACCCCCGACTTCTATCGCGGTTGCAAGGATTGTTTTCGTTATGGTTTTGTTTATTTGTTCTAAATCGTCACCGTTTTCGTCTAAGGCCTCGAACTTGTTGCTTAGGGCGACTTTAAATTCGTCGTCTTTCGCTCTGATTACCTGTACATTACATTTTTTTCTAGTAAATAATTTAGTTCTTGTTTTCTTTAGGTTAAGTACAATCTTTGCCCTTACTAGTCTGTGATCGCTGCATTTTATCTTCCCCACTACTTCTGTGTCTTGAATTATACCTGGTTGTTCGCACATTATAAAGTCGATTTCATTCTTTGTTTCCCCGTTAGGGCTTTTCCACGTCCACTTCCTATTCTTGTGTTTCTTGAAGAACGTATTCATTATTCGAAGCTGGTTCCTTTCGGCAAATTGTACATTTCGGCAAAATGTGAAATAAAAATTTAAGGGTCAGAATTTAAAAAATTTTTGAAAAAGGTTGTGACATACCTTAAATTTTTTCTGACTAGGCTTCAACATTGTCATTTCATGCATTCTCATAGTATTCTCTTTCCTTCATCCATGGGCGTTAGTTTCATGCATGGCCGGGAGCCACTATAAAAAATACCGCGTCCCAAACAACCTCGAGCAGTCGAACAACCATGTGTGTCCAAGAGGCACCGCGCACAGGGCATCTGAGGATGTTGGCTTCGAGCGTGATAGCAACAGGAAAACTGCTTCGTTAAGCGCCCAAGTACGGTACCGACGTTTACCGGTCAACGTGGCGCAAGTAATGTCGAACGGCACTTACTATGGACTGTGTCTAGTTATTACGTAAACTACTTCAGTTTGGTTGGTTCATAGATGTTATGGAGGCGAGAAGTGCGCGTGCGAACGCCGCGCATTCGGCATTGCATAGAACTACCTCGTAAAGAAACCACATAACCATGCTTTCTCTGCATTTCTTTACAACATATCAGGCTAGCTTTCCCCTTCTTGTTCAACTCGCTTTCTCTTCTTTTTCTTCTTTCGCTTTCCTCCTATCCTCCTCCTGCCGCGCGATTCATGGCCAATCCCCCGTAGTGAGTTGCGCCAAACTTCCAGGTCAAAACAAAACAAAAACAAAAAATTGCATACAAGCGCACACGTAGACTTACGAACCCGAATTAATGATTATGATAGGTTTATGACACACCACACAATTTATAAGAGCGAGAAATGCTTCGTATTAAAAAATAAAGCACGTGCCCCATCTGACATCACGGCTGGTCGTGCGCGCATTTGCAATAAAACCATTCCTATACCCGAATGCAATTTCTCAGGTGCCCGCAGCAGTACTGATCCGGAGACAATAAATTTAGTAACTGATGACAGCCCCTGGGTACCACATGGCACAGGTGTGCAGAAAAAAAGGACCCAGCGTCACGAAGCCTAATCGGTGAAGAGCAAGCACTGTGTTCCTTCCATCTCGAGCTTCTACGCCGGAAGAATTCTGTTTTTCAATAAGGATCTATCTATCTATCTATCTATCTATCTATCTATCTATCTATCTATCTCGATCTCTTCTGCCTTCATCGAAGCAATTACGTCACTATACGCCTTTTATCCAACAGTTCACCATGTCATATTCTTTAATAATTGCTCGGGATTGCGTGCCAAAACACGTGGGCGGAAACTCTCCCTTCACGCAGTTTCACGCTAAAGCAGCTACTGCCTCGCCTGCCGTCCCGATGCCAGAGGCTCGTGGCTGTGGACAATGCGGAGGCCATGTTGGACTTTGCCCGAGAGAACCGGGCTCACCCGCAGATCGAGTATCGAGCGCTGGACCTGGCGGCTGAAGATGACGTCTCTGCGTTCGTGCGTGAACACGGGCGCTTCCAGATGGTGTACTCGTTCTTGACGTTGCACTGGACGGCCGATCAGCGCCGCGCCATGAGGAACATCGAGACGCTGATGGCTCCGGGCGGCGAGTGCTTCCTCGTGTTCTCGGACAACATTGTGCTTTTCGACATCATGAAGGCCATGATGGCTGCGCCGCGATGGGCGGAATTCTCCGACGTGAGTACCTGAGCTTCGTTCCGCGTTGTAATTCGAAAGTGTTAATTTGCTCACGAGTCTGGAATGTCAGCCGTCTGCCGTGAATAGAAATGCATCAAAAATCACGTGACCAATTGGTGATGTCATCACACGACATCTTGGTGTCGCTAAAGAAAAGATTACCGAATGACCACGGGAACGTCATCATCACGTGACGTCATGAAAAAGGCACTCCAACTGCTCTCAAATTTGTCTCAGTAGAGTTCCTGTAAACAAAGTCAATTCATGCATTTCAAACGGAGCACTCACGTTTAGGTAAGAGTCAAACTCGGGCGTTCGGGGTGTCAAGCAACCACGTTTGTCTACGGCGGCTCGAAAGCATGGCTGACCAACTGTATTTGTCTGGTGCGTGCGTGACTATGTACATGCCGCACCACAGCCATGTAGTTCAATAGGTGCTTTCGCATTCAAACGCGTAAGAAATTTTGCTTGTCATGGCCAACCCTCTCGTTATGGATGAAATACTACTGCCCCGCGTAACATTAACGATATCTACCTCATAGACACTTCCTCAACAGCAAGCACTGCAAACTTTGCAGGTTAGCAAACGTCACAGAAAGCACGTCTGGAGCTGCGGTAGTGACAGTAGTAGTAGAATAAATAATAACAAATATGTTATATTTGCTTCTCTTCGTAGTTTTGCACATATTTTCTTGCAGTTATTTGTTACACAGCATTTAGTTTTACTACCCAAGCGTCTGTACGGACATCTGGGTTCCCGTATTAGCGTACGCTAAGTAACTTATTGATTAATCAATTTAATTTTACGCTTATTAGAATACAGAGTATGATCAATACAGACAAGTGTTGGACCCATAGTCAGAGATTACTAAAGACTGGTTGATTCATTCATCTGCTGAGTGACTGGAAAGTTTTTACACACACGCATATCAAATCCTGCCGTCATCTGCCGCATGCATTTAGCAGCGAAGTCAGTCGTTCCCACTGGCTTAGCTGTCATTCGCCAATTATAAATTTCCGCGTTGCATTTTCGTCGCAACGGCGTTTCTTTTTCGTTTCTCCGTAATGTAACTCGCCCAACGTTGACTGCAGACGGAAATTTTGCTTTTGAGGATACACAACACTGATGGGACAGTTTGTTGGGACGCAACACAAAAGGACTAAATTACGCGCGGTAAAAAGTAAGGTGTATGTGCGTTCATTTTAACGGCGCGGCCGTTCTAGATCGAGGCTGTGCCGTGCGTCAGATGATCTTGTAGTGCTTGTCACGAAGGTGGAAATTGTTGACCCTCTCTTGCCTTTGGCCAAATGCGGCGCTCGACCAACTCCTGAACCCACTGCTGCATGACAGTGCAAATTCGAAGGTCAGTGTGCAATAATGTGTACAAATCGTTTATCTCGACGTGTGGGTTCGATCCCCGCAGCCGCAGGGACAGCGCTTGACACACTTGCTACGTCGAACCCTTGTCAGTTACGTCACTATTAACTATGAAAGGAGAGCTTCTCTGTTCCGACGATTTTTATAGCGTGTAACTAGCTCAAATTTTGCTTTTCTTTTTCTCCTACAGGTGTTGAAAGCTTACATTCCAGAGACAAGTGAAATGAAGGACATCAGGTCTCTGCGCTCGCACCTGGCCACCATTGTGCGAGCGACGAAGCTCACTCCGCTAGCTTGCGAAGTGATTCGTACCAAGGTGATCATGAAATTGAACACCAAAACATGTCCAGGTGCGTATAATAAAGTAATTGATTGACGGCTGTCATGTACTTGTGATCTTTGCACCTAATCAGTAATGAGACAGGGGGCATTTTTTTTCGGGACCTTGTAGGGGGTCAAATTTCTCGCACCAAAAGACAGGCCGGCGGGATACGCGGCGCATTTGCACGTACGTGATGCACACTATACGAGCTCTGCCTCTCGCATTCGTGATGCAGTCTGCCGGACACAATTTCTAGCACATTTAGCAAAGCCGTAGGACAGCCGCGAACCTGTTAAATGAGTTTCTTGGCAGCGGAAGACTCGTTCGCGAAGCGATTTTTTGTACAGCTCCGTTTCGAATTCACTCGTATAGATCCGGAACACTCTTGGTTGCACCGTTTACGATGCGCTCTGTGTATCTATGCGCCAAGTTTTTCACGCACCACAAGTACTTGTTGATGGTCGTCAACGATAGCTGCCAGGTTGAGGTAGATGTGTTGTACAATGTGGGTGGACGCACGCCAAAGGCTGCCACGACCCTCGGGCAGCCCTAAACACTGTGGGAATAGTATTTCTTTTCTTCTAACGAAGCTACACAAAAATTTTTATGAAGGCATATCTGACATTCGCATTGGGAAATATTCTTACGAAAGAGTTGTCCACCATCACTTTCCCCCTTAGCTGATGCATCTTTGGTGCGGTAAGCTCACACCATGCAAGGTATTTATTCATTAGCTTATTTATTTATTTATTTATTTATTTATTTATTTATTTATTTATTTATACATCAAAGGCACCGCTGGTACATTACATTTTATGAGAGGTGGTCATAAAAAGGCGCCACCGAAAACGAAGTGCTGATGGCGACGACATTACAGACGATGTTGTCAGGACATAATGGCACAGCGAACACATCCTTTATCGGTGGTGAGAGCAGTTTTTTCTTGCGAGTCCGTTCCTTTGGAAGGCAGTTTCAAGGACAGACGGCCCCATAAACCTAGTTGTACTGGCTAGCGGCGAGATGGAATTGCTCGAGTAACCTCTGTGATGAACGCGAAATGCTCGCTTCACGAGATGGACGTCACGTGGCATTGAATAGGAAAAAAAAAAGAACTGTGAGGCGTAAAGGCGCATGTACTGTGATTTGCATTATGTACATGAACTCCAAAAATAGCCCCGCCATGGTGGTCTAGTATGTGGCTAAGGCACTCGGCTGCTGATCTGAAGTTCGCGAGATTGAATGCCGGCCACGGCGGCTGCATTTCGATGGAGGCGAAATGTTGAGGCCCGTGCGCTGTGCGATTTTCGTGTACCTTAAAGAACCCCAGATGCTCGAAATTTCCGAAGCCATCCACTACGGCGTCTCTCATAATCATATCGTGGTTTTAAGACTTAAAACCCCAGATCTTTCTGCACCTTACACGACTGTGCACTAGCTACGTGATCTGCCACCACAGTTTTTGGTCTACGCGTTCACTCTGCGCAAGCAGCGGTCCACTGGAAACTAGCGTGTGACAGCTCCGCTGTAGCATGTCGGTTTTTTTTCTTCTGAGGAAAGTTATTAAAATAGAGTAGCCTACTTTATAACCTCTTCTGTTTGATTTTTGCGCACTTGGAGAATTTCGCTGTGCGTTAATGGCGTTTCACTGGAATTTTTGCAGATCTTTTCACCTTGTTGAACCCTGTCTATCCTTTGCTGGAGGAAGCTGAAAAGCCCGAACTGAAGAAGTTCACGAAAGAGTTTCTCATCAGACACAAATCCACCGGGGACCCTTACAAAGAACAGACATTACTTGTCATTCACGCATGCAAGTCTGCTAGTTAGAAAACAAGAGATGCCTGTATACCCTATTTAGTTTCCGTATTGTTTCTTTCTTTTTTCTTGACTGGGTTTGCCTTCAAATGCATATGTGGGCTCCCACTGCGGCAATTACTCATCTGAGTGTGCTTTTCGAGCGTCCTTAATAAAGGCGCACCTCGCAAATTCGTCAACATTTTTTAAGTAAAGTACGCGACACGATGTTTCGTGAAGAGAAGGAGGGGGAAGATCGGTAGGGGGGAGAGGAGAGGGCATTGGATATCAGGGGCGGCAGAGGACTGTCGTCTTTTGATGTCGTTTGCAGCGAAGCAAGCAGATATTTTTTTTTCAGTGGAAGAGCTCAGATGCAGATGGTTTTCTTCCTCTAATGATGGCAGTCTCCCGGACATCTTTTTTAAAATAATGTACCCGAATGGAGTGCCTAAACAAGGGCACTGTATTGTCCCCAGGAAGCAACGGGTAACTGCTAGGAGGCAAGCGAAACCGTTTACTCCTTTTTATAAAAAAAATTTCCCTGTCTTCCGATGAGATCATCAATTTACATTCCAATACGTGCGTTTGACCGCGGAAAGTTGAAATACTTGCAGATAACGTCGATGTCATACAACGACGTGCACAGCAGCTTTGCAAGCGTCAGGGAATACCAGATGGTGAGCTTGATGGATACTCCTGACAATTATTTTAATTTGACACTCTCAACCGCTGTTGAGGTGGCAAATGTGGCAACATCGATACGATCATCACGGGTAGAATTACAGACTACGAAGAGCTCCGTTGGTCTGAATATATGCAATACTGCATTTTGTTGTTCATTTTAGTGTGTTAAATTTGTCCCCCTGGTATAGAAAAAAATTAAAGTGGGGTAGCCCGCGCTACCATATTGCACTATTTGCGTGTGTGTGTGTGTGTGTGCGGGCGTGCGCGCGCCCCTGCATTTGATGTTTCCAGCGCTCGCAGGAGAGTACTACACTGCATAAAAATGTATTGAAGGCTAGGCTGTGTTAACAAAGCCGTTGATCTCCCAGTGACGGCCCCTAACCGAGAGCCCTCAGTGAGGACCTCTAAGTGATAGCCCAAAACCGACAGCTTTCGCTAATGTACAAGTACAATACCACCACTGGTAGTTTATGTGCGGTTATGATTAATATTATCGTAAAAGTTAATGTGCCTGCGGGATGAGTGACCAAATATCTTTACTTGCATGTGTACTCAACCGATTGATTTCTGGGGTTTAACGTCCCATAACCAGCTCTGATTATGAGAGACGCCGTAGTGGAGGTCTCCGGAAATTTAGACCACCTGTGGTTCTTTAACGTGCACTGACATCGCACAGCACACGGGCCTCAACATTTCGCCTCCCTCGAAATGCAGCCGCCACGGCCGGGATTCGATCCCGCGACCTTCGGATCAGCAGCCGAGTGCCATATCCACTAGACCACCGACCACCGTGGCGGGGCACATGTGCACTCAACCGCTGACCATACACTTTCACTCATGTTTTAGGCGTGAGCACTGCCTGTCACCTGCTCTAACGAGCAGCTTTAAAATGAGTTACAGTAAAAACTTTGTAAGTTTGTACAAACCGTTAGGAGGTGGGGCGATGTCGAACTCGTGTGCGTGAAGTAGGCTTACGAAGGACATCGACTACAGCCTGACGCTGAAAGAGTAGTTTATATTCTCGCAAAACGCCACCAGTCTCGTTCGAGCACCGTTCTGTAACAACGTGAAGCGATGAACGTCTCGCCCAGAAAGCTATGTGCTATACAGACAATGGCAACGATTAGCTGTGAAAAGACGATGCAATGCGCTTGCTTGTCATCTGCACTCGACACATAGAGAAGCCAGCACGCTGCTTATTAATGGCGCTTTTAATGATAGTAGTAATGTAACACAGCGCCATAATATCAGTCGAAATTCCCGTAGCATAAAAGTTATAAAATACTCAACAGCACAAAACGTTCCCATTTCATTGCGCGTGCTCACCCGTGTTTTACGTCCTCGCCTAATGTGATGTCATGATTCCACTCATGGACACACTTGCTCGCGCAAACGCTCAGTCAAGAAGTCGTATGGCTGCACGTCCACTTCGGGTGCATGGGAGTGCCCCGCTGGCAGGAAAATGCGCGCGCGAAGCGAACGTTGTCTTTCAAGGGCAGATTGCACTTCGACTCACTGTGTTCTTCCCCGCACAGCAGTAGGCAGCCCATGACGAAAAAGAGCTGGTCCTCCGTGAAGGACTGTATATTCCCAAAAACACCGCTTCTTCCACTCATGAGGTCCTCCAGGACCGGCCACAGGACACCGGAGGAAAGTATGGACAAGATGACGTCGTCTCTGGCGTCGTTCAAGAATTCCGTCTCTTCCTGCTCACGTGCTACGATACACTTCCAAAGTCCCTCAGCACTATCTGCTAGTCCGCGGCATGATTCGTTTGAATACAGCAATTCTCGAAAGACTTTCGCTGTGACACGAGAACCTAGGCCGGCCAGCTTGACGGCGCGGGGTGCATCGAGCGCGTACCAAGGCACGTCTAGGTAAGCTGGCTTTATTGGAGCCTCATCTAGTAGCACGTCTTTGCCGAGTGCGAGTTCACCGGCAGGCAGGAGGTAACGCATTGTAAAGGGCGTTGCGTCTGCTGCTTCCATCCAGTTGACGAGTGGGTCGTTAGACATGTCCGGAAATGATCCGTAAGCCTGTGCGGTATAACTGGCGTCGTACTTTGCCAGGACATTCGAAAATCGGTCTCGGGAGTTGTCGTAAATGGGGCACTCCCCGAAGAAAAGCCAGCCGGCTGACAAGGTGTCGTCTATGGAGCGCAGTATGCGAGTGACAAGTGAGCTTACGTCGTCGACGAGTGATCCGGAAATCATGTCGCGGGCAATGGCCGACTGAAAGGCGTAGTGCATAATCTTGTCGGTCTGGTGGAAGCATAGAGCTCGATGTTTGCTTTGGATATCAGGAGACGCGTAGTAGCTGGACACGATCTTACGGTTGGTGAACGGAAAAAGTGCTCGCACGCAGAGCCACCCAAACAAATCCATTGTCCGTGCATCTCCGAACCTTCTGTAGTGCGCGAACACGGCCCAGAAGTAGTCTCTGCTCTCGATCGTCACGGGAACAGATTCGTCGCTGGCTATCTTCAAGTATTTGTAAAACGCCGCCCGCCAACGCTGCTTTGACCTCATTTTGGCCCAGTGGTGTATATCCGAAGTAGTAGCGGAGGAACTTTTTGCGTTCACCGGAGCTGCATTCAGTGATGCGACGAGGCGGTTCTCTTGGTCGGCGAGAGCTGCGAAGCGCCTGTCCGCGTCAGCTCTTCCTGCGGTCGAGAAGGCCCCGTAAAGGGTCCGAAAAAACTTCTTTGCGCTCGTCTTCCCAGTTGCGAGCTCGAGGCTTGGTGCGGCTAGGAACGCGGGCATCGCGCGGGAAATCGATATAGTCCTGGACTCACCATTTCCGCGAAGCGACAAACGGAGCAGAATCGGCACTCGGGCAATGAGAGACATGTAGAACATCGCGTCTAATACGTCGGGGTTGGTGCCGATGTCAGGCCATGCGATGCCGCCGTTGAGAAGCAACCGCTTGACGTCGTCGAGGTGGTCTTCCGGACCTGACACGACGTCGTCGCAGGCGGTGAAGTAGCGCGCCGCTTTCTCCTCGGCCGTCTGTTGAAGCTCGGGAACGGCAACGCTCCTGGCTCGCTGCGTGACGTCGGCGATGAAGGCCTGGAGTGAGTAATCGGCTAATGTGACCGACCGAGCCACGTGGCTCCAACCACCGCACACGTACTCGTGGAAGTCGACGCACGGCCGGGCACTGGCGTTCGCGGCTTGCGAGATAAGTGCAGCCAGTCTGCTGCAGGCGGCGCTTTTGCACACGGAGGGCGGTGCTGCTGTCCTCCCGCCGCGCCATCGCTGTGCCCCGATACGACTTGAGCAACTGCCACCGAATAATGCGGCGCCGACCAGCGCTGCCAGAAGAGACGCTGCGGTAATTTGCGATATGGTAGCTCGCATCGTTACGGTCGATCTTTCGAAATCGGCCCTGCTGTGTTTTCTTTTCGAGGGCTGTCATAGAGCTCCTGCAAGAATGCAAATATAAGTCCATGCATATGAGATAAATGCAGATGTGTGCCAATAGGCTATCGCGGGCTTAAACTTAGGAAGTACATCAGGTGAGCCCAGCAAAGAAAGACAAAACAACGACCGGAATTATTTAACTGATTGAATATGGTGAACGAATTGCCTCTATAGCAAACCTTCGTAGGCTATTCCTGAAACAAGAGAAACGTGATGTAAAAACTAACGACGGCAAAATCTTCATTAATTGCCCCTTTTTGCCATTATATTTGAAGTATGATTACTCAAGGGTTCAAATAAATTTTGCCGCAGTATACTGCACTGTAACACGCAGAGAGCACACCGGCGTTAGAGCGTATACTAAGATGCACAATAGCACTAAGCGCATTTTAATTTTCTTTTCCAGTTCGTTGTTTCGATTTGGGCACGTAGTTTAGTTTATACGCTTAGAAGAGGGACAGCGCGGTGAAAGTTTGTGCGGCCATTGCATGTAAGGAGTCTCAAAAAAAGAAGGACATGTGATGATGAGATACGGCGTGCACAGTTCAGTCAGAACAAGTCTCCCGCAAACAGAAGCACTACTTCAATTACGTTTACGCCCGCCGCTGTGGGGTGGTTGTCACGCTGCGTGCCTTTTCATCCTATGAGGCCTCGGTTCGCACGACGTTTATTCCCCTGAGTAGCTCACCAGGTCACCCGATGATGCCAACCCGATGGGCACAAGCCCGATGATGATAATCACACACCAGCGATGAAGAAGATACGCAGAACGCATGGTGATGATGATAAAGTACAGATTATGAAGACGTGCTTAATAAACGCTCACAATCCGAACAACGCGGATTCGATACAGGCCGCGGCGCTCGCTTTTACGGCGGAGGCGGAAATGTCAAAAGCTTGGGGCTTCAGTGATCATTAATTCTCGATTTTCTTATCCATTAACATGGTATTCAAAAACACATCCTTTTCTTTTTGTCTGTGACCATGAAATGGCGCAAACGAAATGTGCGTTATTTTTTTAGTATAAATCCTCACTACAATAGTCTAGCCCACGAATACAGTCTCGTGCCCCCATTTTGCACCTAAGCAATGAACAATGTAGGTAAAATAATTACAGCGCATAGAATTTATGCCATGGTCCTGAGGAGGTCACAGTATTTTGTGTTTCGTAAAAACAATGAACGCCTCCATTCCCTGTTTGCGATATACCTAGACGTCAAGCAGAAGGCACTTAAGAAACGTGCTCACAGCATGACGGATCTGACCGGTTCTCGGTCTCGGCACACGATGTTCGAAATATGCAAGCTGGCTCGAGGAGAAAACAGTCAGAGTAACGTCAGCGTAGTTTAGCAGGGTCTTCGCTGATCTTCTAGGAAATAGTGGCACATCCCCGCTATGGGGTATTTTCGCGGCTCCAGAAGTTTTGTGGTATACGCACATTAAGATTTTGCCTGCGCCAGGAACTTGAAAAAGGATGTAAGAAGTTTGACAGGACTGCACATCGGCGTCAGTTACAAATAAGGTATCCTTCTCCAGAAAGAAAAAAGCTTTACCAAAGGATAAGAGGGGTTTGCGGGGCCTACAGCAGGAATTCCCCAATAGTCATAGGCAATTTAACCCAGTGCCTAAAGCGAAAATGGTAAAGTTGTTGGTTATAGTAAGTACTATATAACTAGTGGGGCTGACGCATTGGGGGCAACAAATTTAAGAAAAAGTGTGGGCAGCTTGCATTAGCGGCGAAGGCTACATCACAGAGGAGCTCGTGGCCTTCCCCTACTCCCTTCCCCATTCTCACCTTGACTTCTGTTTCCCACCTTCTCTCTATACCGCACTATACATTGGTGTGCTACGCTTTACCCTCTCGGAGTTTAATAATATGTTGCTGTTGTCTTCTAAATGTCGTTATCGGGGTTTATATTATGTTTGGCCTTGTGTTTATTTACTCTTTTCTTCTGATTATCTATTCCAAGGTATAGCAGTTGGCTTAAGGTAAGGGTGTTCGTATTGGGTCGGAGGCTACAGTGGGTACATCTTTCCCTTCCTTGTAACGCTTTTCTTTCTTCCTGCGCTTCCCACAATCCATACAAGGCCGCAGTTGGCTGAGGCGCAGAGCGTCAGTAGTTGGTCTTGGCCGGGAGTTGGTCAGATTTACCCTCTTGAGTGACAAGCGCCATGATAAATTAGCCGCCGACAGCCCGGGCCCCGAGTGTGGTCCGCACTTAAAAGAGAAAAATGATGTCGAACACGTGAAAGAGAAGAGTCTTTCCTCTGCATTTTAGATTCCATAAAAGTTAGCAAGACTTTCATAAAAAGATTCAAATCAGTTCCGCGCCGTCAAAATCGTCCAGGCTAACTGGCATGCCTGTCAAGATGAATCCCCGCAGCTCCGAGGACCGAACCCACAACTCTGAGCGACACCTTTCCTAAACTTAACCACACCTACGTTTGTCTTCGCACACTCCCTATCATGCAGAAGTAGGGTGAAGGCAAGTGTGGGTCTAAGGTAAAACTAGGCCTGCTTTTTCTTTATCCATGACAAGCACTACGAGATCGGACGCACGAAACAGACTCGGCCTTCAACAGCTACGCTGTTCAAAATCAAACCGCTTGGCACGAATGCAAACCTGGAAACTTCAGATCCGCATTCATACGCGTTATCCGTTGCGCCACAGGCTGCGACCGCTGCGACCGAATCCCCTAGCCGAGATTCGGTCGCGTGAACCTCGGATCAGCACCCGAGTACCATAGCCACTAGACCACTACGGCGGGGTGTTCTGGGCTCTCTTCACAACATGCAGCATCTCTCAAACACCAGCCAGTATAATTAAGCGCATCTTTGAAACTTCCCCACGTACCGTTAAGAACATAAAAGTCATACCCATTTTTGACAAAGACGAGAGGTCGATTATACCGAATTAGCGGCCTATCTATAGTTCATCTACTACAGCAAAAATAATTGAGACGCTATTTGTCAGTCGCTTGAATAATTACTTGAAAAAGTGTAATCTCTGGAACAACTCACAAACAGGTTTTCTTTCTGCGACACGACAACACCTGCATAGACGGTAATACCGACTTAGACATGTTGTCCTGAGGCCTTCTGCCATGCCCTCTGAAGATTCGCTGCAGGCGCTGCTTCTTTTCTAGTCGAAGGACAGATGACGTCACCGCCGATGGCAGCCGATCCACCAACGCATCGCTCGCCGTGTCCTGATAAATCCCTTGTCATGGTAGCCAGTTTGTGCCGCTTGTAGTCGTCATTCCTACAATCCACGACAACACCTGCATAGAGAGTAATGCCGACTTAGACATGTTGTCCTCAGGCCTTGTGCCGTGCCCTTATGTTTATAAGCAGATGAGTGAATACAATGCATTTCTAGCGGTAGGAAAAATCGACCTCAAGCCATGTTGTCAATTGAAATTATAACATCAACAGGGCCCTTGAAGGTGTACCTCGGGCACTGGGTGCAAGGACATAGGAGCCGTTACGGAGGGCGAGAGGGGGTTAGGTCGGCCTCAGGGAGGGGGGGGGGGGTGTTGCAACCCCCTAACTCCTCCCCCCGTCGGTGCGACACTGATTGGTCGCAAGATAGCGACAACGAGCAGCGCTTGATCATAACGTTCTTCTTCTTGCGTCCATCCGCTCTCCACTCTGCCTCGAGGTGCGTACAGTGCCGCTGATACAAAGTGCCGGATTCCTCACAATGGCGACGCTTTGACGCACCTCCATTGGCCTCCATCCCTTGAATTCTTCCATATATGTGCACGACGGCGTTGTAATGTACTGTGTCACTGGCTTCCATAGCCAGGAATATGGACATCGCAAAATAGCACCTCTAGTGGCCGTCCCTGCAAACATGCGTGTTTTCTATGGGAAAACACGCATGTGTTTTCTATGCGTGTTTTCTATGGGTTTTTTATGAAGAAGTAATCATAGAACCCATCTTTCGACATATTCCTGTGCAAACAGGATCTACGCTCTCAGCCCGTTATCTCGTTTAAGTCGTACATGACTGAAAACTCATTCCAAATTGAGAGCGAAGATTGACGTATGGGAGTCCATATAAACACTCAAAATTTGGGGGCATTGTCGGCGACTAAGCGGCGATGTACGCTGGAACTAGAGCATTGATCGGAATATTTCCGGTGATTTATCAGCGTCAGTGGCTCGGCTTTCAGCTGGTTTCAGCAAGAGCTCTTGAAATGATATCATATAGTTGTTCCGAAAACAGCTTTCATAACAAGGCCACAGAACTGATTGTTTCAGAAATGCGAACATAATTTTTATCGGTAGCAGCGTATCTACGGGATAGCCGAGCGCTATGAGCGAAGTCAGATCAAAACACAACTTCGAGTTTTCAGTTTCGAAGCCAGCTGCGCCTTCCTTTAACACGAATTGTTTTATGCCGGGGTCCACCAAGAAACTACTCCTGTACTTCCGTCACGAAAGTAAATATCTCTGAATGTCAACGCACAGTGAATATCGAAAAATTGCCACCCCCTAGGATTTGAACCCACAACCACTCAGGATGCGAGGATAGGAGCTGGTACCTCTACCGATCGCATTACCGGAATTTTTTAGTACTTGAGATTTGGTACATAATATAATGCAAATAAAAATAGCAATACCATAACACAATGTAATTAGTACAAAACGACTGGGCCGTCAACCAGCATCAGGCTGGATTTATCAGAATAAAGCGGCTGCAAAGTCAGCAATGGCTCCACTCTTGAGAGCAACTCGCGTACTTCCCGCGCTGCTTATGAACATCACTAAACTAACGAATGCTCTCTGTGAAATAAGCTCGTGTATGCCGCGCATCCTTGTAAAACTTCCTAAAAATAAACTCTCTCCCAACAATGTAAAAACCATGGTTCATTGTGTACGTATCTCTTCATTATGAACTAACTGGGCGCACAGAAACACACGGACACTTGCTCATCGCTAGTGTTGTTTCCTTCTTCTGCAAGTTCCCGCGCGTTTGTGTGCACCCAATTCCTTCACAATGAGCCTGCTACAACGTTCACCTCTTGAGAAAATGGCTACATTCTGCATAAGGTACCAGCTTCACGTCAGCTGTCTGTAACTCAAAACAGTCGATTCTAGTGTCGTTCGCTACTTTCGTGCAGTGCTTCAATATGCATACAAAATACCAGGGGCCGAGGGGGCAACACTTACTCACGCACCGAAAGTTGCCCGTTAACGGGGGGGGGGGGGGATTCACGATCAACCTCGTCGTGCAGTTACGGTACGCCAGGGCCACTCCCTTGCAGATAACCGCACAGGCATTAGCGTGGTTTAACACGACAAGGAGAACTGCTTTGTGAACACCATGAAAAGCAAGGTCAATCCTTAAGATGGCAACCAGCCCACTTGAATAATCACAACTTTCGAGTATGCTACTCGCTTTAAGCATATTCATTCACAATATATCGCCCTTTCATCCCGCAAGTTTGATGAGGCCCCACGATGTCCTCTATCACAGTGTGTAATCTTCGTGCTAATACATTCATGTAGATTTTGCACTCGACGTTAGTTAATGTTGTGGGGTCGATACGCAGAAAGAAATCCGAGTTTAACTATGTCTTCAGTTTTCGTACAAGAACAGTATGGGACGACCTGTGTGACGGAGGCAATGTATTTAATTTGCACGCTTTTTTAAAGATAACAGTCATGGTGGGGCTGATTTTGAGCTTAAGCTCTTTATAAATACCGGCAAGCAGTGAATCCTTCAGGTACAAATGATTTTCCGGGGCTTATCTATTGCTTCCTCAACTTCGGCTACTCTTATGCCCCGTTCCAAACTTTTCCTTTCGTCGTCCAGTCAGGGTATAACAGGCAGAAACTCCTCCTTGAATTTCTTAACATGTACCTCATGCGCAATGAGTAGCTCTCGATAAACTCCCATGAATGCTCTACTGATACCTTCTGAATCGATTGATAATGTCCCACCCCAATCGGTTTCTTTATTTTGTGTCTTCTCGGCATGAGCTTTTTCCAAGCTTAGAGCGCGTTTCGACGGCAATTCACCGGCAGCAGTGTCCTCTGCCCTTGTCTTCACGGGTTCGCCTAGATAACTGTTCATCAAGTTTATCTATCTTCTGTCCTATTTTCCATATGTCTCCCATCCACTTCTGGGCGCTCGGCATTCCAGCTTGTCTAGCTCACCGAGCAGCGCTTCTAACTCCGCGTCTTTCCATTTCTCCTCGAACCGAATGCAAGTAGCCCTGTCTATCGCTATTAAATTTGAAGTTTCTTTGCATAGTTGCCTTCGTTGCCAAATGTAGAGATTTTTATTAGGTCTAAGTTGCGGATTTCTTCCTTTACAGCCAGGCTAAAAGCTTCGTCATGTAGATGCTTGCGATTTTATTTCCACAATTAATACTAGAAAGAGATTCTTCGCTTTGAAATTCCAACAGACCTATAAACTAAGCAATGGCCTGAAAACGACACCGAGACAACTTCGTAATCGATACATTCGGGAAGAATATCGATTGATTTGTGAGGTTTAACGTCTTAAAATCAGCTCTGATTATGAGAAACGCCGTAGTGGAGGTATACGGAAATTTCTACCACCTGGGGTTCTTTAACGTGCACTGACATCGCACAACACACGGGCCTCAACATTTCGCCTCCATCGAAATACAGCCGCCGCGGCTGGGATTCGATCCCGCGACCCTCCGATCAGCAGCCGAGTGCCATAGCCACTAGACCACCGTGGCGGGGCATTCTCGAAGAATATCGAGAAAGACATAAATACGCTAGAGCCTGCATGGCTTGAGCCTTCGATCCGCGTTTACTTTACTGTACTCGTTCCGTCCAAACGTTATTCCACATCCTCGAGCTGCCATATCTCGATAGTTCGTCCCAGAATATTCGTGCTCCTCCCTCTAAATCCCTGAGTGCTCGTTTTGTCGTACGCACGGAGGGAACAGTCATATCAACCTGTGATATTACTTGCCCTCATTTGCTGAGTCGCTCTTCTAGGCTGTGAAAAACAGAACCCTATCCTTGACCCTGTTGGGCGCGTGTGAGCACATCTTGCGCCACTCGGTGTTTTTCAGTAAGAAGTCAAGAGCAGCACACCGGCCAGCCTCAAATCAATAATGCCCATTCTATTCAAGCCCTCGCAACTTCCTAACAAAATGCAAGCAGGCTGCCGATGTACCAGCTTCGTGGCAAACTGCACCAAGAGACATTTCGAGGCCAGCTTGGCCCCTTCTTCGGGGATGACGGGTCGCCACTGGAAAGCAAGGTTTATATAGGGTCGCTCCATTTGTTTGGTGGTTAGAACACATGGCGGAGTCCGTTGGAATAGACACTCGGCACTGTCGGCAGTGCACCCGCAGGCCGATTTATGCTGGCAGGCGTCACCTAGACGTGCCAGGATTCAACAAAACGCCGCTTGCGGGGGTTGGACTCTACGTCAGTGACTTTGGACTTGTCAAACGACATGCGGTGGTCATGCACCTCGCTGTGTTCCGCGAAAGCGTTCTTCAGCCTTTCAAAATTTCGCTCGTCACTTTCCTGCCACAGCAGTCGTTCGCGGAAGTTCCTTGTTTCCGCTATGTTCGTGGCATCGCACTTTGCATACGGGATAGGATAAACCACCCCTTGTGCCGCGAACTGCGGGTACCCACACACACTGGACGCTACCTCAATGCTCACTCCAATCACCCTTTCCACCATAAGGAAGCAGTGGTAACAACATTGTTGAGTCGGGATGGAGGGGTCAGTTGTCCTGCGACAGAGAGAATCAAGAAGGAGACGAAGGTCGGGTGCGGCCTCAAAAAGATTCTGTATTCTAATGCCTTCTTTGAACAAGACGGCCCGTCGGCACAGTGGCCTCCCACAACAGCTTTCCAGAAACAGCGACCCACCGCCAACCAGCTGAGAGAGAGTCGTAATCCCATATGTCAAAGGCACAAGTGCAGCACCTAGACGTATCCTCTCAGTGCAGGGAATCAAAGTGGCCCACAAACCATCAACACGTTTGCCTGCTTCTTTCCACGACCGAAAGAAAGACCGCCGAAATAGAAAGCACAAGAAGTGGTTTATTCTATCCCGTGTGCAGAGTGCGATGCCACTTACATAAGGGAAACAAAGAACTTTCTCGAACGACTGCGGCAGCGCAAAAGTAAAGTGCCAAATTTTGAAAAGTGAAAGTGAAAGGTGAAAGTGACGTGCAATTCTTGAATTCATCAATCGAAACAATTTCGTTTCTTTCATCTTCGCCATTTGTGAAGCGGCTTCTCCGATTCGTCCTTAATTTTCACCTTCATGTGACCGACAGACAAAGAACACTTAATTAGGTCCTCAGAAACGCCGCCCTCAGAGCAGCACTGCGGGAGGCTCCTGTGGGATGGGAATGATCTTTCTCAGTGATGATTCAAAAAAATTAGTGGAAATGCCTTTTATAACGATTAAAAAGGAGCTCTTCGTGTCACGGGACCGTAAAAAACAATATGCGGTTTATTTTGTACATGCCAAAACGGTGGATTGGACCACGGACCTTTAGATCTTCAGTCTAACGCTCTCCCACCTGAGCTACTTCGGCAACACGAACACCCTCGTCAGGCAGAGGAAAGCGATTCCGGTGTTTTCAATAGAGCGATTTCCGAATTAATCACTCGAAACACTTCGTTTCTTCCACCCTCGCTACTTCTGACGGCGGCTTCTCTTATTCGTCCTTAATTTCCAGCTTCAGAGTGATGAGTCATAATAAATGGTGGAAATGTCTTGTCTCATCTAACGAATAAAAAGGCGCTCTTGGCGTCTCGGATTATGTAAAAAATACGGTGGTTATACTGTAGATCCCGAAACCCGGGCTCGAACCAGGGACTTTTAAATCTTCAGTCTAACGCTCTCCCAACTGAGCTATTTCGGCTTTTTTTTCTTTATTTCCGGTTTTACAACACTGATTACATGAGATTACAGACTTCCGTAGTATGAATTAACGAACAAAAAGTTCAAAATACACACATGCTGTCAGTCACTGCGTGACTAACGTTGTCATTTAAAATTCTTTCATGGTGACCACTGGCTCTACAGTGGCTATCCATGATGGAACACATTCTCTTGTTTTCTCAACTTCAATAAAGCGAGCAATGCTTTCTCGAAAATACAGTCTTGCTGGTCTCCTATCGGGGTCACAGTGGAATCCAGCCATTCGTGAGCGCCATATACTGTGCAGGCCAGTTAGCATGATTAGGTCCAAAGGCACTTCTTCATAGTCAGTTGTAAGGAACCTGATACCATGCGGGTCTAATGGAAATTGTTTTTTATTGTCCTCTTCAGCACATCCCAAAAGTATACCCCCTCCCAGCAGTGTAGAAAGACATGATAAATCGTTTCTGGTTGTTTACAGATCAGACATTCCGAACCCCATGGCATATAAAACCCTCGTCCCTCTAAAAAGGTATTTACAGGAAGTGTTCCAATATGTAACTTAAAAAAGAATGATTTTGTCGATGGGGCTAGTTGCATTCGTTTAATACGTTTGAGAATATTTTGTCCCTGACCTGCACTATATAGCGCTCTATACAGTGGTATTGGCAGCACAACGTCACACACATCCGTATACTCTTTTTCCCAACGAACACCCTATGCAGTTTCTGCACATTGACACGTGAACAGTACATCACTTGCATTACGTACCACAGTTCAGACACAAAAAACAAATTGCATACCGTGGCCCTCGCGAACATGGATAGATGACTTGCCCTCCAGTTCTTCGCCTTTTCGTTTAGCCCTTCAATTTGTTGCTTCCAGTAGTCATCGGTGTTCTTGTAGGACATCAGCGGCACGCCAAGGTACTTGACTGGCATGTTCGTCCAATTAAGAGAGAGAGAGATGATGGGCGGAAGGCAGGGAGGTTAACCGGAAGAGAAAATATCCAGTTTGCTACCCTGCACTGGGGAAGGGGTGAAGGGAGACAGAAAGAGATGGAAAAAGAATAAAGAAAGAGAGAGGTCAAATCGCGCACACACACAAGCACGGCATGTGTCACAGACGGTTCACGAGGCCCGTTGCGCGCAAAAACTTGAGCACAGCCTTCGTGGCTTTCTGCTGCGAGACACTGTCTGTCCGGCATTCCAATATGGTTTGCTCGGACAGCGGTCGACCATCAAGGCTTGACAATTCTGTGGCGAGAGTCTGTCGCTGGGAGCAGTACCCAGGGCAATCGCAGAGGACGTGCACAATTGTTTCCTCGCTGACGCAGTGAATACAGGCAGCACTGTCTTCCAGTCCAATGCGACAGCTGAAACTTCTTGTGAATGACGTGCCTAGCCACAGGCGGCAAAGTACGGTAGTTTCACAGCGGGTAATCCCACGCGGAACTCGAAGTTGTAGTGATGGGTCGAGGCGGTGCAGACGGGTATGCAGAAGACCAGGAGTGTTCCACAGCCCTATAGTCATATCACGCGCAAGCGAGCTAAGTTTTCTTACTGCATCCGTTCTTGACAGTGGGATGGCTTGCAGCACTCCAATTTCGTGGGCACGTTTCGCAGCATTATCTGCGTGCTCGTTGCCGATTATTCCAGAGTGGCCTGGTAGCCACTGAAACGTGATGTCATGGCCTTTGTCGGTTAATTCGTGATAGACGGCCATGCTCCGTGCCAAAAACCCAGGCACTTGGCCGACTTTACACGACTACCTGTGGTCTCACATAAATGTTTAGCTAATATGAAAGGGAAAAATTAGCATCCACCTGTTTTGTAGCACAAGGATACAAGGAAATCCATACGGATTTCCTATAGCCTTGTGCTACAAAACGGGTGGATTCCTTGTAACCCGGACCAGGACGAATTTTTCGCCAACTAGGAAGCGTTCATTTTTGAGAAATCCGTATGGATTTCCTTCTAGCCTTGTGCTACAAAACGGGTGGTTGCTAATTTTCCCTTTCATAAACGTTACTCCGCCTTGAGGGTTTCCGCAGAACTCATTTCATATGTTTAGCTACTCTAACTGATTCTTCTATGCCTTTATAAGTGGTACTATAAATTGGAACATCATCAGCATAGGCAAGAAGTTTGACCTCTGAGGACTGTATTCTAAAACCAGGTACCCTATCGTTTACAATTATCGACTCGCACAATGCTTCGATGTAAAGGTGAACATTTGACAGAGATCTGTCTGGTTGGGACGAAATTAAAAGTGAAGAAAAGGGGGAAACACCAACCAAAATATAATCATCAAAAGTAAAATTTACTCCTAAAGATGACAAAAAACCCGACGTACAGCGAGGTCCACGACCACCGCATCGACTTTGACAACTCCCGCGTCCTCGACTTAAAAACCAGTTTTCAGGCGACACCTGGTAACGTGAACCGGTCTGCGGGTGCATGCCAAGTGTCTATTTTAGCGTACTCCGGCACCTGGTTAACACTAGCATGACCCCCGTCGCTTTGAAGAACCGCAAAAATAGAAAGTGAGAAAGGAAGGAAGAAAGAAGAAGAAAAAGAAAAAAAGAAAGAAACAAGAACAAGAAGCCCTTATAAGCACTGCTGCTGTCTGGTGCCCTCCAGTCACCCCTGAAGAAGGGTCCGAGTGGGACCCGAAACGTCGTGTTTTTGTCATCTTTAGGAGTAAATTATACTTTTGATGATTATAATTTGGTTGGTGTTCCCCCCTTTTCTTCACCTTTAATGCTTCGATGTATATGCAAAACAAAAGAGGACTGGCCGGGCAGCCCTGGCGCACGGGACGCTCAATATTTCTGGGGGCCCCCAATGTCTTATTATCAATGTGGTACGGCAATTCCGATACGCCAGGGCAACACCGTCCGTGATGACGGCACCAACATTTATATGCTCCAGAAGTGCTAACGAAATAACAGGGGCGACACAATAAAAAGCCTTCTCAAGGTTCAATTGGAGCACGGCTGCAGAAGCTTGGGGGATCGCATCTTATGAACGTTTGGTGTGATCGTACGGCCCTTTATTCCGCGCGTTTGGTGCGGCCCGACTAGATCTTCTATTACTGACTGAAGTCTTGCTGCCAGAACTTTCATTAAAATCTTGTAGTCTGCATCAGTAAGTGCGATTGGTCTGTATGCTGGGACTTGCTTAAGCCTGTCTGCGTCCTCTGTCTTCGGAATGAGCACGGTGTGCGACTCCCCAAACGATGGTGGTAAAGCTTTTTTTCTCGTACGCCACGGTAAAAACCCGTGTGAGTATCGGTGACAGTTCTTTTTTAAAACGCTTGTACCAAGATGCACAAAGACCGTCCGGTCCAGGAGACTTGCCGGGATTCAACTTATCGATCGCCCGTTCTACTTCGAATGTACGTATTGGTGCCTCTATTGTCTGTTTGGTTTCATCACTCAAATGGGGCATGCGTCCCAAGTATTGTACTTTGAATCTTTCCAAGTCTGCCTCCCTATTTGCGAAAATGCTTTGAAAATACCGAATAAACGCACCTAAAATGCTATAGCTATCTGTTTCTTCCTGACGATCAGCCACAATCTTTCAATATGATCCCTTCGAGCATGCGTTTTTTCCATTCCAAGCGCCCTTTTGGTAGGCGTCTCCCCAACAGCCAACGCTTCAGCTCTAGCGCGAACAAGTTCGCCGCGATAACGCTCCTCATCGTGCAGTTCAAGTTTCTGTTTGATATTGCGAATGTCGGTCTTATATACTCCAGGCTGTTCACAATCCAAAGCGGTTAACTCTTGCAAGACTATTCTCAATTCCTTCTCTTTCTTTTCCCTTTCATAACTTAATGCCCAGGAACCGATCGATGGCTTTTATTTTTATTCGCTGTTTAAACTCTTCCCATTGTTCTGCCAGTGTGCCTTCACTGTTAACATTGATTGAACGAATGCAGTCCAGGGCTTCGTCTACGAGACATTCCTCACCTATTAGATTGGAATTTACCTTCCACAGCTCCCAGGAAAAACTGCCCACTTTTAATTTGTGACCTATATCAAATTTCACTAAGCAATGGTCACTGAAAGAAATAGGACAAACAACGTAACTCTTACAATGAGAGATTACTTCCGGAGACATGTATACGCGGTCTAAGTACGCGTGACTGTCACCTTGAAAGTGCGTGAAACGAACTTCATGTGCCCCGTCCATGCAATCACCCACATCTTCTAAGTCGTACTCTGAGATTGTGTCGTTCAACACGCTGGTACTGTTGTCGAATGTTGCCCGTCTGTTTCACCTGTCCCTCGTACTCAGGACGCAATTAAAATCACCGAGAAATATGAGCTTCCTCTCGAAACATAGGTGCTCCTTCAAGTTTGAAAAGAAAAGCGCCCTTTCCTCTAACAAATTCGGTACATAAATGCACCCATTGCGCCATTGGAACCCGTCTAGATCACAATCGCAGAACACTAATCTCCCAGACGGGCATGAAAAAAAAACTGTGCACTACAAGACCTCGTAACTTCTTAATAAACAAAATACAACCCGCCGACGTTCCTATCGCACGGCTTATCATCGCGTAGTACCGCTCCGTAAACCTGAGCACCATGCCCCAGGTCTCCTCATCCCCATCTTCTTTTGTCTCTAGTACTGCCAGTACATCAAGGTCGTGGTCCACCAATAGCCTATGCACTTCGCTCTGCTTCCGCTTGGCATCCAGACCTCTCACATTTAGTGTGGCCAATCGAAGTACCGGTGCTTGAGCCATGCTTACTTAGTTACGAGGTTAGCCCGGGGCATGATGCTTACCTTCAGCCTCTAGCACGCACCTAGACATCCTCGGCACCTCCAGGTGGGCCGGAACCGCTGGAGTGTGGTGGAGGCCCGTCCTCTTCCGCGTGAACGTTGGCACGCGGTCTGATGCTGTTGCGCGTGAATTGAGGCGTTTTTGCGGGAGGCCCCTCATCAGTCTTTCCACGGGTTGCTTCGCTTCCTTCTGCCGACTTTTCGTGGAACCTTTTGCCCGGTGCTCCAGCGTTGCTGCTCTCTTCCATTGCTCCTTTGGGTTCGGTGGCTTCCATCGGTTCAGATACCTCCTCTTGAATACTTGAGTTTATTTTGCCCGTTTGGGCTGCTGGCTCTGGCGCAACCACCACTGGCTCTTTGCCTTTATGCACCGTTGTACCGTCCCCGCCAGCCGCTGCCGACATCCCTCCTGAAACATTTGGTCTCGCCTGGCAACCTTTCGCCGCGTCCTTGGCCTCCGTCGCGTCCATCATCAACCGCGCCGTGTCTTCGGCTTCCGCTCGGCCAGATGCCGACGCGTACGTACGCACGCACTGGTCTTCACTGTGGCCGAAGCGGCGGCACTGTGAGCACCGGGGCATCTTACACTCCCTCCTGATAAGGCCCGTGCCGTGGCAACGCAGACGTTGCATTGGCCGGCCTGGTGCCACTACGAGGGCTAATTCGCCCGCCACCCTGACTTGATGCGGGAGGTCTTCAACTTTTATGCCGCTTTTAAGCTTGAGCAGAACGAACCGCGTGGTCGACCCCTTGTCGCTGACACCTTGAACTCGCCACCACTCTCGGGTCACTTGGACGACCTTCCCAAAGGCCGCCAACGCCGTACTTACATCCTCATCGGCTACCCCATGAAGCAGCCAGTGAAGACACAGACGCACCTGCTGATCTTGCGGGTCGAGGATGATGCAGAATCGCCCCTTGACTTTAAGTTCCTTGACTTCCAGCATACGTTTTGCGGAATCTTCATTGCACATGGTGACAGCCCAGACGTGATTAATTTGGTAGGCACTCAAGGCAACCAGCTCCGGCAGTAGTCACGTAGGGCCGAGCGCATCTCTGGAATCTTCGACTCGATACGGCCTGCCTTTCATATCACCGTGAAAAAACACGGTGTTTTGCGCAACACGCCCTTTTGGCAGCGGGGGCAAGATAATCTGATAGCCTGTATCTTCGGTATCGTCGTCCATCCTGTTTACGCGGCTAGTCGATGCCGCAAACGCCGCTCCACCGGAGCACATAATTCTACCAACCGCTCAGCTTGGCTGCCGAAAGCAGAATGACGAGCTATTTCGGCAACACGAACGCCCTCGTCATGCAGAGGAAAGCGACTCTTCTGTTTTCAATAGAGCAATTCTCGAATTAATCAAGCGAAACACTTTCGTTTGTTCCACCCTCGCTATAACTGACGGCGGCTTCTCTTATTCGTCCTTTATTTCCAGCTTCACAGTAAATCGTGCAAATGTTTTGTCTCATATGACGAATAAAAAAGGCGCTCTTGGCGTCTCGGGATTACATAAAAAATACGGTGACGAACTACAAAGCATGATTGATGACCTACACCGTGAAAGTATTAAAATTGGATTAAAAATGAATAGGCAAAAGACCAAAGTTATGCTCAATAGCCTAGCTAAGGAACAGGAATTTAGAATCAACAATGAACCCTTACAATGTGTAAACGAATATGTATACCTGGGACACTTAATAACAGGAACTCCTACCCAAGAAAAAGAAGTTCTCCGTAGAATAAGGATGGGCTGGAGCGCATTCGGGAGGCATTATGAAATCATGACTGGAAACTTACCGCTTTCACTAAAGCGAAAAGTATTCAACCACTGCATTCTCCCAGTACTAACGTACGGGGCAGAAACCTGGAGGATAACGAAAAAACTAGAGATGAAGCTAAGGAGCACGCAACCTGCAATGGAAAGAGAAATGTTGGGGGTAATGCTAAGAGATAAAAAAACGAGCGGAATGGATCAGAGAACAGACAGGAGTAGTCAATATTATTTTATCAATTAAAAGAAAGAAGTGGAGCTGGGCAGGACATGTAATGAGGAGGAAAGATAACAGATGGACCGTAATAGCGGCGGAGTGTATACCAGGTGAGGGAAAACGCAACAGAGCCAGGCAGAAGGTTAGATGGAGCGATGAAATTAAAAAGTTTGCAGGCATAAAGTGGAATCAACTCGCTCAGGATAGGGTGGATTGGAAATCGTTGGGAGAGGCCTTCGTCCTGCAGTGGACTTAAACAGGCTGATGATGATGATGATGATGATTAGGGTTATATTGGAAATGCCGAAACCCGGGATTGAACCAGGGACCTTCAGATCTTCAGTCTAACGCTCTCCCAACTGAGCTATTTGTTCTTTTTTCTTTATTGCCTGCTTTGACAAAATGACACCAAATGAACACACACATACATATATACAAACAAATCATTCACACTAGAAATATATAGTCATATTAAAAATGCTTGAAGTTTACAAGTTCATCTAGGATAGCCACCCAATCAGGAGGTTCGGCTTGCGCGCGATACTGTGCTATTTGATTTGCAATGCTTGCAATAAAATTATTTCGCACCGAACAAACTTTCACATCGATATGGCGTACTGACATCCTCGTTTTCCATAAGCTGTGGAGGCTCAGGAGCATGAACATATCGCAAGGTGTTCGATCACCATTATCTGTGGGCAGAAACCGTATACCAATTAGTGTAATTGGAAGTTCTTTTTAAGTGTTCTCTGTAAAATGTCCCAATGGAAGACTGCGTCCCAAGAATCTATGAATACATGATCGATAGTCTCCGGTTTTTTACATAGTGAGCAGTCACCACTCCATGGTACGTAAATACCTTTTTTGTGTAACCACGTTTTAACTGGCCAACAATTGGTATGTAGTTTAAATAAGAACGATTTTACTGTAGAATTAACGGGCATCCTTTTCACACGCTTCAAAACGTCATTTCCTGGACCTCCACAGTTAACAGCTCTGTATATTGTGTAGGCATCATTACATCGATTAAGTCTTTGTACAGTTTATACTTTGTAATGGTAGACAAATATTCCAAAGAAAACCGTGCACGTAATACCCTGTAGCGTCGCGCGTGGGCCGTTCGTGTCGGTGATCAAGTTTGGCTTATTGATGGAGGCACGACTCCGAGTAGTTGAAAAGGAAAACTTAACATTTATTTACATTTCAACTATCGGCACAGCGAACTCGGGCACGGAGACCCTGGCTGTCCGATCTCCGTCTCTCGTCTCTCTCTCCTTTCATCCGTCGCAGCCTTCTGCTCCATCTCCCAGGGCCATTCCAAGACAGGAGGGGCGGCCGGGCGGAGGCGAGGCTCCCTCGGAGCCGCAGCACAGCAGGGGTCGAAGCGTTCGTGCCAGGTTGTCCTCCCCCAAGTCGACAACAGGTATCTTTTCGGTGGGCCAGAAAGTCGACTCATCCTCGTTACGCGCCGTCTCCTAACGACACCAAGGTGGTTTCGGGGCCAGAGAGTCGACTCATCCTCGTTACGCGCCGTCTCCTAACGACACCAAGGTGGTTTCGGGCTGGGTGGTCGCGACCTTGGGCGAGAAAGGAACACGTGCTCCCCATAAGGTCATCTCGCAGCCCCGATGCCCGCGGCTATGGCGCGCTTCACCGACGCCTTTTCTTGAAACGCAACAAACTCCTCCGCCGCCGGGAGATCCGACCTAAGGGTGGCCAGCTGTCTGGTCGCCCGAAGCATCGAGGTGCTTTCTTGGTGCGATGAATGAGAACACTTTGCAGCTGGAAGTTGTCTCAGCACAATACACAGGCACAACACATTCACCGCGGTGGGCGTGCCCAAGCGACACGTCCGCCGGACACTAAAGTTCTATACAAGGCTTTACACAATTCTGCCTCTCTCTCTGCTACTTTTTCTTATCTCAGTCATGGCCAGCTCTCGCAAGGTTGGAAAACAAATACCATGTCACGTTTTCCTGCACAGCGGACCGAATAGAACAAGTTTTCTTAAAGCAACAAGAAAAAAAGGAAACATCTGTTGGGTTACTAAAATCCGCGACTAAGTCCGTCCGCGTTCTTCTTCTGGCTCCCTTTTCGATGCTTCACCTCAAATTATATTCCTGCAAAATGAGGCTCAATCTTAGCAGCCTCCCGTTCTTGCTCGACATTCGGTTCAGCCATGAAAGAGGGCAATGGTCGCTCCTGACCGTGAATTTTGTGCCTTGAATATAGCATCCTAATTTTTTGAATAGCCCACACTATACACAAACACTCCTTTTCTGATATGCCGAAGGCTTCTTCCCGTGTCGTCAATTTCCTGCTGAGATAGACCACGGGATGCTCTTCACCACTATCGTTTATTTGGGCCAGGACTACACCCAGAACACGGTTGCTGGCGTCGCACTGGAGAACAAATTCTCTTCCATAGTCTGAAATCACTGTTGCCTTGCTTAAGAGCTCGACCCTCTCCTCTATATTAGGCAAGGGGTACACTGGGTCCTTTGTGACGGCATTCAGCATTTGATAGTGCACGCACGGCGGTGGATCTTTCCCGGGTACTTCAACGAGCATTAAGGGTGAGCAATAGTCACTGCATCCTTCCTTAATTACACCCAGGCGAAGCGTCCTTTTCACTTCTGGCTTCATTACGCCTAGCCACCGTGGGGACATGCGGTAAGCCTTTGAACTAAAAGGAACCGCTGTTGTCTGCTCGATTTGACGCTGTACCAAATGAGTCCTTCCGAGGCAAACCGCTCTCAAAACTTTCTTGAGTGCGGCGTGCCACCTCTCCACGCTGTTACTTTGCGGGTCGATATATCGAGCTATGCAAAATCCTGACCCCGCACTTTTCGAGAAACGTTGTCGTTAGTGCGCTCGTGAACACCGTTCCTTGATCGGATTGCATCTCTGCCGGGAAACCAAGGCGCGAAAAAATGCAAAGCAGTGCATCGACTACCTCTACCGAAGTTGCCTCTTTCAAGCGTACCGCCTCAGGAAACTTGGTCGCCGGGCACAACAACGTTAAAATGTATCTGTTCTCCCGGCAACAACGCAAGCAACCGCTCTGGCCATGTGTCTCGGTGAAATGAGTACTTCTCACAAATCCGTTCAAAATTAACCAGGTAGAGACCGATGTCATCGCCTGTCTTGTACGGCTGAAGCAAGTTTGTCATTTTCACACTTTCCGCTGGAGGCGGTGGCGCCGCGTCCGCACTGCGCGCCAATCTCGCCTGCTCTAGCTCTATTCTTTCGAGCTCAATTTCTGCCTGCCTTTGTTCCCTCTGTTCCTGCTTCTCTTTCTCTTCCGCCCTTTCATTCCGCTCGCGACATATCTTTTCCCAAGCATCTGTGAGCTCGTCCTCCTCGAAACCCACTTCTTCGATTGCAGCGCGAATTTCGGGCTTCCTCAACCTACTGTTTATATCCATTCCGAGCTCAGCTGCCAACAGCAGAAACTCTTCCTTTCTTAACACGGTGATATCCATGCCTTCGAGAGCCGGCTACGACTTTCCCTGAATTAACCACGCACCCAGTGGCGGTTAGTCAGACCTAATTGCCCGATACAGAACCCTGTCCTTATCGTCCAGCAAAACGTAGTCGCTCAAGCACTCACCGAACTGCGAGCTTGCAAAGGTCCTGTCTCCCGCAGCCACGTTGCCAGGTCCGCCGATCCCAGATCGTGTGGACTGCGCCTTCTGCTGCTCTTCCTCCGAGTCGTTCCAGCCTCCACGCTGTTACTGCGACGGTTTCCTCTAGCCAATAATCTTTAGTATCTCTGTAGTGCTGTAGCGGCACTCCCAGGTACTTCACAGGTGTAGTCGTCCACCGTGTCGAAGCGAAGTGTTCTGGCGTTACGTCCCAGTTGCCGTGCCATATACCAACGCTTTTATCCCAGTTGGTCTCCGATCCTGGTTGCTTGCAGCATGACTTAGTGACTCGAACACCTTTCTGAACGCTTTTTTGATCATCACAAAAAACAGCAATATCGTCCGCGTAGGCCAGCACCTGTACTTCAGTCATCTGTAGTCTAAACCCTCTAACATTTTCGTTACTGAATACAGCCAAGCAGAAAGGCTCAAAGTATAATGCAAAAAGTAAAGGGCTTAGTGGACACCCTTGTCGGACGCTTGATTTGACAGGAATTCTTCTACTAAGGCTTTTGTTAATTATAACCTGTGTCGTACAGTCCTGATATGCCATTTTAACTCCCTGCATAATAACATCACCTACGTTTACATGGTTAAGTATCAAAAAAAGTACTTCGTGCGAGACTCTATCAAAGGCCTTTGCTAAGTCGAGCTGTAACATGGCGACTCGGCCAGCAAAAGCGTCATCACATTCAAAGACACTGCGAGCACATGAGTGTTCGTACAGATAGTACATCCTTTCATGCCGCATGTTTTATGTGGTCCCACCAAATCTTTTATCACAGTTTATAACCTCTTTCCAAGAATCTTCATTAACACTTTGTAATCACAGTTGGTTAGACTTATTGGCCTATATGAACTTACTGACAGTAGCTTCTCACGATCATCTGTTTTTGGAATTAAAACCATGTGGGCACTTCGAAAAGACGGCGGTAGTTGTTTTTTGTCGTATGCCTCAGCGAAGACATGATACAATATCTTCGATAACGCAGGTGCAAAAGCCTTATAGGATTCGGCTCCCAGGCCATCCGGCCCCGGCGCCTTTCCTACAACTATATGTTCTATCACGTGTTCAATTTTTCGCTTGTTGATCGTTTCTTCTAATCTTTCTGTTTCCTCTTTATCCAGTCGTGGCATGGCCTTCAAGAAGTTTGTTTCAAAGCGCAAGTCAACCGGTCTCCTGTAACCAAATACTTTGAGGTAATGCTCTTCAAAAGCACGTTTGATCATTTCACACTCTGAAGTTATCTGATTATCGTACACTGTTTGATTTCCTTTTTAAAGGCGTATCGCTTTTCGTCTGCCAGCGCGCGTTTATTCGGCCGCTCATCGACCCAAAATCTTTGGGCTCTTGCCCGGACCGCAGCAGCCTGATATTTTTAATCGTCGAGAGCTTCTAGTTTGTTCTTCCCTTTACTGATATGTCCTGCGAACATTCCTGGTTCGGCACTCTCCATTTCAAGCAGCAATTCAAGTTGTCGTTGTAGCTCTTTTTCTTTCATTTTTCCATTCTGGCTCTTCACGCTACCCCTTTCTATCGCTATCATTTTAACCATGATCTTTAGGTCCTCCCACGCCTCCGCATAGTGTGCCGGCTCGTTAGCTAGCACTTTTTCAATTTCTTAACGAAGCGGTTATCTTCAAGAAGCTTTCTATTGAATTTCCGTAGGTACCAGTTGAATTTACCTTCTTTCGGTCGGGACCCAATTTCAAAGTATACCATACTGTGATCACTGAAGGAGACTGAATTCACACCCTAGCTGCTGCATATTGGGACTATAGCAAGCGATATATACACTCTATCCAACCTCGCATGACTGTCACGTTGAAGATGCGTGTATTTCGGCTGTGTGGCGCCCATTATTAAGCGGCCAACATCTTCCATGTCGTATTCCTCGACAAGGGTATTTAGAAAAACAGCACTTTTGTCGCGCACCAAGGTTCGCTTAGCGCGATAATCGGTATAACATACGCAGTTAAAATCTCCCAACAGCATAACATATCTATCACAATTGCTATACTGTTCAAGCTGCGCGAAAAAGGCACTTCGTTCCTGCATATCGTTCGGTGCATACACACAAATCAGTCTCCATTGATAACCACTAAAACAAAAATCATACACGATAAGCCGGCCAGTCTCATTAACCCTTGAGAGATTGTTCTGTAATATCCAAACTTTTCCGCACCAAAGGAAGACAGCCACCGGACGTACCCATGGAATGGCATACGCATGCGTTGTAGTATGTTCTAAAAGGGGCCACCATGCGATCAGTTTGTCCTTCACTTTCAACTTTTGTTTCTTGTATTGCTACAAGGTCCAGTTGATTCTCCGCACATAGGCGATTAACCTGGTACTGCTTTCGTCTTGCGGCAAGACCTCGAACGTTAAACGGCAACTCCGGTGGTTTTTTCACCATGTTCTGATATCAATGTTTTCCAACGGTACTGACAGTACTGTAACCGCCAGGCTAGTTCAGTTTGCTCAGAAACGTACAAATAATTTTAAATAAGCAACTGAAAGTCGTCCTCAAACCGAAACCGAAACGGGTAGATGCTTCGTGGAGCATGTGCGGTGACGTTACATCCTTCCCGTCACCAGAAATATGGAAGTGGCGCCAAAGAAATGCCAGTGGCGAGGACATCCGACGACATATTGAGCTATGCCAGATTTTCTGATCTTGACAGGGACGATTTGAGCGCTGAAGTATCGCCGTTTTGCTTTAGAAGGTCCGCTGGCTGGGGTAGGCCGCGTGGAGGTGATGACGTCAAAAACGCATGGTGGCCCACGATGAGAATCCGCTAAAAAATTTTAAAATTCATTTACAGGAAAGCTAAATGACCGACATCCGCCTGAGTTGGCATATATTATTACCGCATCGAGAATCATATATATGGAAAATTTTATTGAGATCAGTAGACACTGAAAAATCGCCGGAGTTGCCCTTTAACGGTTGCAACACGCATTACTCTAACCAAAGCCCCTACCATGATAATTTGGAGCAAACTAAAACCACGGTTCTTCTACACAGCCCTCGCGCGCTAAACCTAGGCTAATCGAATCACGCGTACAATATGGCAAACATACCACACTGCAGTTTTCGATTGTGGTTTGGATGCGTACCTCAGATACTCAGCACAACCGTCTCCCCACCCCGCCACGTTGGTCTAGTGGCTATGGTACACGGCTGCTGATCGGCGGGATCGAATCCCGGCTGCGGCGGCTGCATTTCGATGGAGGCGAAAAAGCTCTGTGCCTTTTGCGAGGCGCTGCCTTCCTTCACTTTCTCTTGCCTATCGCCCGCTCGCGAGTCAAGTTTCTCAGGGGGCATCAGTCCAGGGGGTGTCTCCTGTGCTTTCACATTCTGCGCGTCACCACGACATACTTACCTCGACTTCTGCTTCGTCCATAAGAAGTTCCGGCACTTCTTCCTTCTCTGCAGGGCCTGTCACACTCGCTTACGTTCTGACGCATTGTGACTCATGGTGTCCATAACGCCGGCAGAGCGTGCAGCGTGGAACGTGACATTCACACCGTATATGCCCTGTGTTCCTGCACCGAAGGCAGAGCGCAGCTCGTCCTGGCGCGACAACCAATGCCTCCTCGCCTGCAAAACGCAGCAAATGTGGCACGTCGTCCACGATTAGGCCTTTCCGCAGTACCAACGTGACAAGCCGTGTTGAAGAACTCTTGTCCTGCAGACCATGAACACGCCACCCCTCCCGCGTAATCTCCTTAACAACGCCGTACGGTTCCAAGGCCTCGCACACATCCTCATCTAGCAGGTTGTGGAGCAGCCAATGAAACTTCAGGCGTATGGCTTGATTTCCAGGGTCGATGATCAGACAGCGAAAGCCTCTTCACCTTGACTTCTTTTTCTCGTAGCATTTCTTTCACTGCATCAGCATTCTTGAAAGTCACGGCCCACACGTGACTCATATTATAAGCCCCTAACGCAACTACGCCAGAGATCACCTTCAAGTTTTCCAGCATGTCCCTGAAGTGTTCCACACGATACGGCTTTGCACTTATATCGACATGTAAAAACAAAGTAATCGAAACAACTCCCCCAGTAGGTAATTGTGGCAGAAGCATTTGATATTCCGTGGAATAATTGGCAGTTGTCCTCGTACCGCGGCCCTGTTGGGCCGTTGAAGCCGCGCCGTTGTTCACGGAGCACATGTCACCCACGCCGTTCACTACGGCGGCCGGAAGTGGACTCAGCTATTTCGGCAACACGAACACCCTCCTCAGGCAGAGGAAAGCGATTCTTCTATTTTTAATAAAACAATTCTCGAATTAATCAATCGAAACACTTTCGTTTCTTCCACCCACGCTATAACTGACGGCGGCTTCTCTTATTCGTCCTTAATTTCCAGCTTCCGACTGATGAATTATAGTAAATCGTGCAAATGTTTTCACTCATATGACGAATAAAAAAGGCGCTCCGGCGTCATATTAAAAAAAGTAGACGGTTATACTGTAAATGCCGAAACCCGGGATCGAACCAGGGACCTTTAGATCTTGAGTCTAACGCTCTCCAAACAGAGCTACTTTTTTTTCTTTATTGCCTGTTTTCCTGAGCTATTTCGGCAACACAAATGCCCTCATCAGGCAGAGGAAAGCAATTCTTGTGTTTTCATTGAGCAATTCTCGAATTAATCAATCGAAACACTTTCGTTTCTTCCACCCTCGCTATAACTGACGGCGGCTTCTCTTATTCTTCCTTAATTTCAAGCTTCCGACTGATGAATTATAGTAAATCGTGCAATTGTTTTCACTCATATGACGAATCAAAAAGGCGCTTTCGGCGTCATATAAAAAAAAGTCGACGGTTATACTGTAAATGCCGAAACCCGGGATCGAACCAGGGACCTATAGATCTTCAGTCTAACGCTCTCCCAACTGAGCTATTTCGGCAACATGAATGCCCTCGTCAGGCAGAAGAAAGCAATTCTTGTGTTTTTAATAGAGCAATTCTCGAATTAATCAATCGAAACACTTTCGTTTCTTCAACCCTCGTTATAACTGACGGCGGCTCCTCTTATTCGTCCTTAATTTCCAGCTTCCCACTGATGAATTATAGTAAATCGTGCAAATGTTTTCTCTCATATGACGAATAAAAAAAGGCGCTCCGGTGCCACATAAAAGAAAGTCGACGGTTATACTGTAAATGCCGAAACCCGGGATCGAACCAGGGACCTTTAGATCTTCAGTCTAACGCTCTCCCAACTGAGCTATTTCGGCAACACGAGTGTCCTCGTCAGGCAGAGGAAAGCAATTCTTGTGTTTTTAATAGAGCAATTCTCGAATTAATCAATCGAAACACTTTCGTTTCTACCACCCTCGCTATAACTGACGGCGGCTTCTCTTATTCGTCCTGAATTTCCAGCTTCCGACTGATGAATTATAGTAAATCGTGCAAATGTTTTCTCTCATATGACGAATAAAAAAAGGCGCTCCGGCGTCATATAAAAAGATGTCGACGGTTATACTGTAAATGCCGAAAACCGGGATCGAACCAGGGACCTTTAGATCTTCAGTCTAACGCTCTCCCAACTGAGCTATTTCGGCTTTTTTTTCCTCATTACCTGTTTTTCTCACAAAATACACATTGGACAAGAATTCATATCTCTGAATTCATCATTGGCCCACACACTTTTTCTGTACTTTCTAAAACCAGCACTTGCAACTTGCCCTGCGCTGTTGTGTTAGTAATAATACGCTGTTAGTAATTCATCCATCACAGGTAACCAATCAGGTGGCTCTGGAAGTTCACGCAATACACTTTTCACGTACAACAGATATTCATGTAGGTATACCTTAGCCGGTTTTGCGTCTTCGTGTTCATTTCTTATATCCATTCGGGTTTTCCATACGCTGTGCATAGTTATCAGCATTATCAGGTCACATGGCACGCCCTCGCTTTCCTCATATGGCAAGTAGCGAATTCCAAAAGGCGTGAGCGGAAAGTCTTTCTTCATCGTCCTTTGAAGGACGTCCCACAAGAACACAGAATCGGAGCAGTCCAGAAAGATGTGTTCAATTGTTTCAGACTTCTTACATATCATACAATTAACGCCCCATGGAAAATAAAACCCTTTATCTTTCAGCCATGGTTTAACCGGGAGTGTGCCAGTGTGTAGCATAAAAAAGAATGTCTTAGTTGACGATCTGACAGGCATTCTATTCACTCTTTTAAGCACGTCCCTTTCTCGTCCTAATACATATATTGCACGGTATAAAGGTACAGGGCACATAATATCAACTAAATCCTTATACAGTTGTTTCTTTGCTACCAAGGACAAATAATCAAAAGAAAAATGCACTACAACTGAGCTATTTCGGCAACACGAGTGCCCTCGTCAGGCAGAGGAATGCAATTCTCGTGTTTTTAATAGAGCAATTCTCGAATTAATCGATCGAATCACTTTCGTATCTTTCACCCTCGCTATAACTGACGGCGGCTTCTCTTATTCGTCCTTAATTTCCAGCTTCCGACTGATGAATTATAGCAAATCGTGCAAATGTTTTCTCTCATATGACGAATAAAAAAGGCGCTCCGGCGTCATATAAAAAGAAGGCGACGGTTATACTGTAAATTCCGAAACCCGGGATCGAACCAGGGACCTTCAGAGGTTCAGTCTAACGCTCTCCCAACTGAGCTATTTCGGCTTTTTTTTTTCTTTATCGCCGGTCTTTGGCCCACGTAGTATATACACATTTACAAATACACATAGTGTCATGCACATGTACACGTACTATGTACACATCTACAAATACACCGCACGGTGTCTGTTAAAACCGCCCGCTCGAACTTTGCGGACGCTGGCTTGTTAAAAGTCTCGCATGGTCAATCGCAAATTACACACGTGGCAACCACACTGGTATGCACTCCAGCATCTTTTGTTCCTCAACAAAGTCCCTTATGCTTTCTTTAAAATACTGCCTAGCGGCTCTTGCATCGAGATCAGCGTGCCGGACTGCCATTCCGCATTTCCAAATGCTATGCAAGGCCATAAGCATGATCATATCGTATGGCGTGCCATCGTCACTTTCTACGGGCAAGTAGCGAATACCATACGCATCGATGGGGAGCTCTTTTTTGATTATCCGCTGGAGTACATCCCAAAGGAAGACTGCGTCCCAGCAATCCAGGAATACATGCTCAGTTGTCTCCTCCTTTCTGCATATTATACAGTGGGTGTCCCAAGGAACAAGGAAGCCCCTGTCAGCCATCCATGGTTTGACAGTCAACGTGCTAGTGTGCAATTTAAAGAAAAAGGTCTTAGCTCCTGGAGGTATAAGCATTGCCTTCACGCGCTTTAGAACATTGTGCCCGTGAGCTGCGTAATAAAGGGACCGATATAAAGGCACAGGTAGAAACACATCGCATAGGTCCTTGTACAGTTTTTTCCGGTTAACGTCGTTCAAGTACTCCAGTGAAAACCTCGCTGACACAAATCTGCAAGCATCGACAACTTCGCGTAGATAACCATAAACGCCACCATGCACACTTTTAGTTGAGACAACCATGTTCGGCAAATGTTGCCCCAAGCGAAGTTGACAGACAGTTTGTAGGAACGGGTTTTTAACATCCTTCAAGAAAAAAAACCGGTTAACTACCTGTTTCAAAAACAAGAGCAATAAACCAAGTCCTCCCTTTCGGACTCGAAGGAACAAATTGGTTCGACTTGACCTCTCCCAAGTCGATGCCCACACGAACACTGCGAACACCCGATGGGTTTTCTGGATGTTTACCCTAGAGCAATGCAAAACTTGCAGAACGCACCAAAGTTTTATGAACGTACCAACTAAAAAAAATGTTGCAAATAGTATCTCTGGTAAAAATAGACCAATTCCAGCCATTCCATTTGTTTACTCTGTCCCGCAGTCTGTCCGTCTCGCCCCTCCAGTACGCTTCACTGTCTTTGTAGCACTGGAGAGGAACGCCCAAATATTTAACCGGCGTCGTAACGAAACTCACGTTTTCGAGGGTATCAGGGGTTTCCGAGCACACTCCGTGCCAGAATCCCAAACACTTCCCCAGTTTACCGCGCTGCCGCTCACAGCACAGAAGCGTTTAACACATTTGACAGTCTGTGTTATACTGTTATAGTCGGCACAAAACACTGCAATATCATCTGCGTAAGCCAGCAAACGGACTTCGGCCTCATGCAGTTTAAAACCACGTGCACGATCATGCTCAATGACACTCAAACAAAAAGGCTCTCTGTACAGACAAAACAACAGCGGCGAGAGTGGGCAGCCCTAACGCACCGATCGCTAGACTTGGATGCGTTCCCCCACCGCTTTATTCACAATTAACCGCATTGAGCAGTCTCGGTATGCCATGGCAACCCCCTCTCTAATTATTTTACCAAGATTCACATGATCTAGAATGCACAATAAAATTTCATGAGGCACCCTGTCAAACGCTTTCTCTAGATCTATTTGAAATATTGCCACTCGGGCCCCTATTGCGTCACAACATTCAAGAATGCTCCTCGCTGTGTGTATGTTAGAGAAGATCGTTCGGCCCTTAATGCCACATGTTTGATGCGGCCCCACAAGCTCTGTAATGACTGTATGCAACCTTTTGGCTAAAATTTTCATCATTATCTTATAATCTCCATTGGCGAGGCAAATTGGACAGTAAGAAGTTACTCGGCGTAGTGCAACGGGGTCTTCTGATTTCGGAATAAGAACTGTGTGGGACGAAGAGAAGGACGGGGGTAACACTTTGAGCTCAAAGGCTTCATTGTATACGTCGGCTAATACTGGTGATATCACTCCTTTTAAACATTTGTAAAAGCCTGCTGTTAGGCCATCAGGGCCCGGGGACTTCCCCGGATGCATACTTTCAAAGGCACTTTTCACCTCATCTTCTGAAATGGGCTCCTCCAATACCTCTTTCGCACTGTCCTCTAGTCTTGGCATCAACGTTAAGAATTCTTTCATCAAACGTTCAGCGTCAACTGAACAATCGGTGAACAAGTCACCGTAATGTTCATAAAAAGCGCGCTCGATGTGTTCTGCCCTGTCGCTGACTTCCCCATCGCAGTCAATTTCTACTATCTGATTACATCGCGCGTGCCACTTTTCTGAGCCTAACGCTCTTTTGGACGGAGCTTCTTTCGTTATCAGCCTTTCAGCCCTTGCCCGCACCATAGCGCCGCGATATCTTTCGATATCGAACTGTTCTATTTTTCGCTTCAAGGCACGAATGTCGTCTATGAACACGCCGGGCATGCCGCATTCTTCAGTCATCAATTTCTGCAAGGTTCTGCGCATGTATTTTTCTTCTCTTTCTTTTTCTCTACATATAGCGATCGAGCGTTCTAACGCTTTGATTTTAACTAGCTGCTTGAAGTTCTCCCATTTTTCCCTGCATGTCGTGCTACCCATTGCTTTCATTTCCTCAACTTGCTTCATTACTTCCGCCATGAACATTTCATCGCTAAGCAAGTTCCAATTGAGTTTCCATAGTTGCCACTCAAAGTCTTTTTTCCTATCTTGTGTACTGGCTACTGAAAAGCTGACTAAGCAGTGGTCACTAAATGAAACTGCTGTCACATTGTACTGCTTGCAAAAGGGTATCAAATCAAGGCTTACATATGCCCTATCTAATCGCGCGTAGCTGGCGGCTTGAAAGTGGGTGTATGGTGTAGCCCTCCCACCACCAAGGCATTCAGCCACGTCCTCCAAGCCATCTAGCCTGATTATTTCACTCAAGGCAGCAGTACTTGCATCCCTGAACGGACGAGTGCTAGTTTTATCACAGGCGGACAGAACGCAGTTAAAATCACCGATAATAATGAGGAGCCTGTCACACTGGGTATACTGCTTCAGCTGTTCAAAAAACGTACGCCTTTCGTCAGCAGCATTTGGCCCGTACAAACAAATTACACGCCATTCTCATGACGAAAACAGAAAGTCGCATACAACAAGCCGGCCAGACGGGCATATAGTCACACTTTCTATTCTGGCTCCGAGACTATGTCGGACGAACAACACACAACCAGACGAAGTCCCCACGGCATGGCTAACTAAGGCGCTGTATCGCCCTATAATTGGCGCACCATGCCCCCGGTTTCCTCGTCGCCTTCGACTTTTGTCTCCTGCACTGCTAGAATGTCAAGATCAACATCACTTATTAGTGGATACAGTTGACATTGTTTCCTCCTTGAGGATAGCGCACGCACATTTAACGTGCCCACACGCATTGGCTTATTAATTACCGCCATCGTGAGGCTGTGGAAAACCCGGGGGCGTGGCGCTTACCTCGCAACCCTTCCTCGATACCCTGCCGCCGTACAGTCCTCACGGTGGCAAAGGCGGCGTTTCCGCCACCTTGCGCTCCGTCGGGAGGTTCGGCCGTGGCCGAAAGGGAGGTCGCCGCACGTGAGTCGTCTTAGTGGGCGGCTCGTCCGTTGCGGCAGCACTAGGCCCTCGCTCATTTTTCCCTCCGTCGTGGGGCCGCTTCCCAGTCGTGTTGCCGCTCTCACTGTCAATCCCGGTCATCGGTTCTGGCTCCGGCTGGGTCTCTTCTGCTACGCCAGAACTTGTACGACATTCCCTGCTTGCGTCCACCTTTTCACCATGCCCTTCCATGACTTCGTGTGCAGGCCCGTCTTCTGGCTTACCTGGTGGTTCGAGTGGGGCGTCCCCTTGAGTCGCCGGCGCTCCATCTTGGTTAGGCGAGCTGCAAGTCGCTCCAGCCGTTTCCTCCGAGTCTACCTCGTCCATGAGGTGGTCCGATGCGTCGTTCGCCTGGACAGGTCCGGTCACGCTAGCGTATGTCCTCGCGCACTCTGCATCATCGTGGCCAAACCGGCGACAACGACTGCAGCGAGGCACCTTGCAGTTGCGACGTATGTGCCCTGTGCTCTTACAGCGCAGACACAACGGAGCGCGGCCAGGTACAACGACGAGCGTCAACTCTCCAGCGATTCTCAGCTGATGCGGGATGTCATCGACCTTGACGTCGGAGTGTAACTTCAGCCCCACGGTGCGCGTCGTCGATCCCTTTTCAGCTAAGCTTTGCGCTCTCCACTTCTCTCGCGTAACTTCTAACACTTTCCCGAAAGGTGCCAGGGCGACACGGACGTCCTCGTCGGACACGCCGTGCAGAAGCCAGTGCAGCTTTACGCGCACTGCCCGGTACTCGGATCAATAAGTATACACGGCGATCCTTCACCCTTTACGGCAACAGCGGAGAGCAGTTTCCGAGCAGCTTCAGCGCTCGTCATTGTCACGGCCCACACGTGGTTCATTGATACGCCCCCAACGCCAAAACGTCGGGAAGCGCACCAAGCTTGGCTAAAGTGTCCCGGTAGTCTTCAACACGGTAGGGCCGGGCTCTTGGGTCGCCATGAACATTTCATCGCTAAGCAAGTTCCAATTGAGTTTCCATAGTTGCCACTCAAAGTCTTTTTTCCTATCTTGTGTACTGGCTACTGAAAAGCTGACTAAGCAGTGGTCACTAATGAAACTGCTGTCACATTGTACTGCTTGCAAAAGGGTATCAAATCAAGGCTTACATATGCCCTATCTAATCGCGCGTAGCTGGCGGCTTGAAAGTGGGTGTATGGTGTAGCCCTCCCACCACCAAGGCATTCAGCCACGTCCTCCAAGCCATCTAGCCTGATTATTTCACTCAAGGCAGCAGTACTTGCATCCCTGAACGGACGAGTGCTAGTTTTATCACAGGCGGACAGAACGCAGTTAAAATCACCGATAATCATGAGGAGCCTGTCACACTGGGCATACTGCTTCAGCTGTTCAAAAAACGTACGCCTTTCGTCAGCAGCATTCGGCCCGTACAAACAAATTACACGCCCTTCTCATGACGAAAACAGAAAGTCGCATACAACAAGCCGGCCAGACGGGCATATAGTCACACTTTCTATTCTGGCTCCGAGACTATGTCGGACGAACAACACACAACGAGACGAGGTCCCCACGGCATGGCTAACTAAGGCGCTGTATCGCCCTATAATTGGCGCACCATGCCCCCGGTTTCCTCGTCGCCTTCGACTTTTGTCTCCTGCACTGCTAGAATGTCAAGATCAACATCACTTATTAGTGGATACAGTTGACATTGTTTCCTCCTTGAGGATAGCGCACGCACATTTAACGTGCCCACACGCATTGGCTTATTAATTACCGCCATCGTGAGGCTGTGGAAAACCCGGGGGCGTGGCGCTTACCTCGCAACCCTTCCTCGATACCCTGCCGCCGTACAGTCCTCACGGTGGCAAAGGCGGCGTTTCCGCCACCTTGCGCTCCGTCGGGAGGTTCGGCCGTGGCCGAAAGGGAGGTCGCCGCACGTGAGTCGTCTTAGTGGGCGGCTCGTCCGTTGCGGCAGCACTAGGCCCTCGCTCATTTTTCCCTCCGTCGTGGGGCCGCTTCCCAGTCGCGTTGCCGCTCTCACTGTCAATCCCGGTCATCGGTTCTGGGTCCTGCGGGGTCTCTTCTGCTACGCCAGGACTTGTACGCCCTTGCCTGCTTGCGTCCACCTTTTCACCATGCCCTTCCATGACTTCGTGTGGAAGCCCGTCTTCGGGCTTACCTAGTGGTTCGAGTCCGGCGTCGCCTTGATTCGCCGGCGCTCCATCTTGGTTAGGCGAGCTGCAAGTCGCTCCAGCCGTTTCCTCCGAGTCTACCTCCTCCATGAGGTGGTCTGATGCGTCGTTCGCCTGGACAGGTCCGGTCACGCAGGCGTATGTCCTCGCGCACTCTGCATCATCGTGGCCAAACCGGCGACAACGACTGCAGCGAGGCACCTTGCAGTCGCGACGTATGTGTCCTGTGCTCTTACAGCGCAGACACAACGGGGCGCGGCCAGGTACAACGACGAGCGTCAACTCTCCAGCGATTCTCAGCTGATGCGGGATGTCATCGACCTTGACGTCGTAGTGTAACTTCAGCCCCCCGGTGCGCGTCGTCGATCCCTTTTCAGCTAAGCCTTGCGCTCTCCACTTCTCTCGCGTAACTTCTAACACTTTCCCGAAAGGTGCCAGGGCGACACGGACGTCCTCGTCGGACACGCCGTGCAGTAGCCAGTGCAGCTTTACGCGCGCTTCCCGGTTACTCGGGTCAATAAGTATACACGGGCGATCCTTCACCTTTACGTCACCAGCGGAGAGCAGTTTCCGAGCAGCTTCAGCGCTCGTCATTGTCACGCCCCCAACGCCAAAACGTCGGGAAGCGCACCAAGCTTGGCCAAAGTGTCCCGGTAGTCTTCAACACGGTAGGGCTGGGCTCTTGGGTCGCCATGCATAAAAACCATGTTCGCCACGATGCGTCCAGAAGGCAGATTCGGCAAAATCACCTGATAATCTTCAGTGCCTGAAGCAAAAACCCTGTTACCGCGGCCCGCCTGGGCCGCTATCACCACCGCTCCTACGGAGCAAGACATCCCGCGTCCGCTGCGCTCGAAAGCCGGAAGTGGGATCCCAACACGAACACCCTCGTCAGGCAGAGGAAAGCGATTCTTGTGCTTTTAATAGAGCAATTCTCGAATTAATCAAGCGAGACACTTTCGTTTCTTCCACCCTCGCTATAACTGACGGCGGCTTCTCTTATTCGTCCATAATTACCAGCTTCGGAGTGATGAATCATAGTAAACCGTGCACATGTTTTCTATCATATGACGAATAAAAAGGCGCTCTTGGCGTCTGGGGATTATATAAAAAAATCGATGGTTACACTGTAAATGCCGAAACCCGGGATCGAACCAGGGACCTTTAGATCTTCAGTCTAACGCTCTCCCAACTGAGCTATTTCGGCAACACGAAGACTCTCGTCAGGCAGAGGAAAGCGATTCTTGTGCTTTTAATAGAGCAATTCTCGAATTAATCAAGCGAAACACTTTCGTTTCTTCCACCCTCGCTATAACTGACGGCGGCTTCTCTTATTCGTCCTTAATTACCAGCTTCGGAGTGAAGAATCATAGTAAACCGTGCAAATGTTTTCTATCATATGACGAATAAAAAAGGCGCTCTTGGCGTCTCGGGATTACATAAAAAAACGATGGTTACACTGTAAATGCCGAAACCCGGGATCGAACCAGGGACCTTTAGATCTTCAGTCTAACGCTCTCCCAACTGAGCTATTTCGGCAACTTTTTTTTTCTTTATTACATGGAAATGACAACTGAAGTTAAAGATCAGGATGAGAACGACTCCACACTCAAAAATCAGGCAAACACACACATGCGTCTAACATGTGCATCCATTCAGGCGGCGACTCCTGAGCCGCATGCACGCTTCTTACGTAGGCTACAGTTTCTCGGTAGAATCATCTTGTCGAACGTGGGTTTTCCGCATGGCGATCACACACTCTTGATCTCCATAGGCTGTATAAACCAAGCACTATGAACATGTCATAGGGAGGACCGGTAATCGTTTTGAACGGTAGAAATCAAATTGAGTAAGGAGTGATGTCCATGTCCTTTTTAAGAGTTCGCTGGAGAATGTCCCAAAAAAATATTGCATCCGTACAGTCAATAAAACAGTGATCAATTGTTTCTGCACTTGGACAGAGTCGACAATTCAAGGACCACGGCACGAAGCAGCCCTTCGCTTTCAACAAGGTTTTAACGGGAAGTGTTCCCGAATGCAGTTTAAAGAAAAATGTTTTGACACCGGGACGGATACACATTTTCGAAACCCTTCTAAGTACATTTTGATAAGGCCGACCTAAATAATGTGTCCGATACAAAGCATCTGTGAAAATTGAGTCCACCAGTGCAACAGAAATCGCTTTTCGGCTCGCGGTGAAAATATACTCTAGGCTAAATCTAATTTTCAAGAAAAGGAATGAGTCTACAACTTCCTTGAGGAAGACACGAACACCCGCGTCAGGCAGAGGAAAGCGATTCTTGTGCTTTTAATAGAGCAATTCTCGAATTAATCAAGCGAGACACTTTCGTTTCTTCCACCCTCGCTACTTCTGACGGCGGCTTCTCTTATTCGTCCTTAATTTCCAGCTTCAGAGTGATGAGTCATAATAAATGGTGGAAATGTCTTGTCTCATCTAACGAATAAAAAGGCGCTCTTGGCGTCTCGGATTATGTAAAAAATACGGTGGTTATACTGTAAATCCCGAAACCCGGGCTCGAACCAGGGACTTTTAGATCTTCAGTCTAACGCTCTCCCAACTGAGCTATTTCGGCTTTTTTTTCTTTATTTCCGGTTTTACAACACTGATTACATGAGATTACAGACTTCCGTAGTATGAATTAACGAACAAAAAGTTCAAAATACACACATGCTGTCAGTCACTGCGGGACTAACGTGGCCATTTGAAATTATTTCATGATAAGCAGTGGCTCTACAGTGGTTATCCATGATGGAACACATTCTCTTGTTTTCTCAACTTCAATAAACCGAGCCATGCTTTCTAGAAAATACAGTCGTGCTGGTCTCCTCTCAGGGTCACAGTGGAATCCAGTCATTCGTGAGCGCCATATACTGTGCAGGCCAGTTAGCATGATTAGGTCCAAAGGTACTTCTTCATTGTCAGTTGTAAGGAACCTGATTCCACGTGGGTCTAATGGCAATTGTTTTTTGATTGTCCTCTGCAGCACATCCCAAAAGTATACCCCCTCCCAACAGTGCAGAAAGACGTGATCAATCGTTTCTGGTTGTTTACAGATCAGACATTCCGAACCCCATGGCATATAAAACCCTCGTCCCTCTAAAAAGGTCTTTACTGGAAGTGTTCCAGTATGTAACTTAAAGAATGATTTTGTCGATGGGGCTACTTGCATTCGTTTAACACGTTTTAGAACGTTTTGTCCCTGACCTGCACTATATAGCGCTCTATACAGTGGTATTGGCAGCACAACATCACACACATCCTTATACAGACTCGTCTTTCCCACGGAAAAAAGGTATTCAGCAGAAAAACGAACACTCAAAAAGCGGACACTTTCCACGACTTCCCTTAAATAACCGCGTACAGTTCCCGTCACGACTTGAGTGGAAACGACATACTCGGGCAACAGCCGCCCCAGTCTTGCTTGGCACACTGATCGCAGGAAGGGGTCGCTTGCCTCGCGAAAAAATAAAAATCTGTTTACTACCTGCTTGATGAAAAGATGTGCCAATCCCAGCCCTCAACACTTAACACGCCTGAACAAATGGGTTCGACTGCACCTTTCCCAGTTTGACCCCCACACAAAGGTCGCGAACACCCTATGCAGTTTCTGCACATTGACACGTGAACAGTACATCACTTGCATTACGTACCACAGTTTAGACACGAAAAACAAATTGCATACTGTAGCCCTCGCGAACATGGATAGATGACTTGCCCTCAAGTTTATTGCGGTTTCCTTTAGCTCTTCAGTTTGATGCTTCCAGTAGTCATCGGTGTTCTCGTATGCCTGCAGCGGCATGCCAAGGTACTTCACTGGTATGTTCGTCCAATTGACGTTGGCAAAGAAGGCAGGAGTAGACGGCCATGCTCCGTGCCAAAAACCCAGGCACTTGGTCCAGTTTACACGACTTCCTGTGATCTCACACAAATGTTTAGTTTCTCTAACTGATTCTTCTATGCCTTCATAAGTGGTACTACAAATTGCAACATCATCAGCATACGCTAGAAGTTTTACCTCTGAGGACTGTAATCTGAAACCAGGTACCCTATCGTTTGCAGTTATAGCCTGGCACAATGCTTCAATGTATATGCAAAACAAAAGAGGACTGGCCGGGCAGCCCTGGCGCACAGAACGCTCAATTTTTATGGGGGCCCCCAATGTCTTATTAATTATCAATTTGGTACGGCAATTCCGGTACGCCAGGGCAACACCGTCCGTGATGATGGCACCAACATTGACATGCTCCAGAAATGCAAACAAAATAACATGGGCTACACAATCAAAAGCCTTCTCAAGGTCCAATTTCAGCACGGCTGCAGAAGCTTGGGTGATATCAACACACTCTAGAACAGATCGCATCTTATGAACGTTTGTTGTGATCGTTCGGCCCTTTATTCCGCACGTTCGGTGCGGCCCAGCCAGATCTTTTATTACTGACTGGAGTCTTGCTGCCAGAACTTTCATTAGAATCTTGTAGTCTACATTCGTAAGTGCGATTGGTCTGTATGCTGTAACTTCCTTAAGCTGTCTGCGTCCTCT